>VXAD01008756.1:3608442-3626080 GCA_013399195.1 Dicrurus megarhynchus
CGCCGTAGCCAATGGAGAAAGAGAGAAACGGCGTGCGCGCGCGCCCCCGCCCTCCTCGCGCCCGCGGGGCCGCCCACATCCAGTCTCTCGCGCGCCCCGGCGGGGTTGCGGCCCCTGGCGGGCGACAGCGCCAGTGCAGCGTTGGAGAAGGAGGAGGAGGAGGAGGAGGAGGAGGGAAGAAGCAGAAGAAGCAGAAGAAGCAGAAGAAGCAGAAGAAGCAGAAGAAGCAGCCGGCGGGGCCGGGACGAGGCCCCGAGAGGTGCGGGAGTAACCTGGGGCTGAACCCCCGACCGCAGCACGCCCCATGCCAGCGTCCCAGCCCGACGCGGGCCCTGCGGCCGTGCCGGAGCGCAGCGAGACCCCGACCTGAGCTGGGCTCGGCGCCACCCCAGTGCGGGTGACAGCTCTCCGAGTAGCATCCCCGGAGGATGGAAGAGAAAAAAAGTAAGACTTAAAAAAAAATCGTATATATGTATATATGTATGTGTACATATATATATTTATGTGTATATATATACACACATACATATATATGTTTTGAGCAGCCATTAGTCTTGTACGAAACATTTCTAGGAGTCAACTGTCTTAACCTATATTCCCGTTCAACTAAACGAAGTATCCAGAATGAATGGAGAGGTTTGGGGTTGGTTTCTTTTTTCAGTTATAGCATAGAAAAGATGAAGTCGCTAACATAAATAAGGCATGTTTTACCTTCTCTATGTCATTATGGGCTGCCCACGGAGGTGGTGTAGTCACCGGCCCTGGAGGGATTTAAGGAAAGACTGGATGTGGCACTCAGTGCCATGGTCTAGTTGACATGCTGGAGTTTGGTCATAGGTTGGACTGGAGGATCTCAGAGGTCTTTTCCAACCTATTTGATTCTGTGATTCATGGAGATAAAAATTTGGAATCTTCAGTGTGGTTGAAGAGTGCTGCCTTACTTCTCCTTGGTATTCTTGCAGTGAAGGGTATCTTGCACTTGTCACAAAACAGATTCAGTAATTTATTTACTTTTTAAAAGATTTCTTTTTTTTCCCCCTAAATAAATTAGTTTAGTTGTAGTACTGCTGTACTGAGCACATCAATTTAGGAAAAAAAAAGAAAACTTTGTATTAATGGGCAGGGGGGTTGTGTAGGCTTAGCCGAATGTGCTGGAAGGTTTGGGTCATCTTGTGACAGCTTCCTGCTTGAAGGACAGTAAAAAATGACCTAAGTAAAAAAATTTCCTCGCATAGCTTGTTTGAGTTCCTCAACTAGATCTTGACAAGGTGTGGGATGACTATTTGAAAGGGGAATGACTATTTCAACACAACATATTCTCACACAGTGCTCCTCCGGATACCCACAGTATTATTTACTTGTATAAATTTTGAAAAGCTGAGTAGCTACAACTATTGTAATTTCTCACCCAGTCTCTTACTTGTTTGTCCATTCTGCGTCTTTGCAGTGCTGTGTGACTTCTCTGAAGAGGAGAACCTTACCAGTTCCAGGGAGGAGAGCACTGAAGGTAGTATAATTTGGATTTATGGAGGGAAAGAGGAAAGGAGTGTGTATTTGGAACTGCTTCTGATCTGAAAATTGTAGCTGTGAGACAATAGTTTTGCCTTTTATGGTGTATGAGGTTTGTCAGCAGCACTACAGGAAACGCGCACCCAAGTTGTTTTTCTGGTAGCTGGAGTAAGTAGCCCTGACCTTGGCAGCTTGTATCTCGCTCTAGTATCACTACCCTGCACAATGCTGGGAAGAAAGAGGTATGTGGCCACAAGGATTCTATAAAAGGAAAAGAAAATCCCTCCAGCCAGTGCACACCCTGATTCATCAGCTGGAGAGATGGTTCTGAATGCTGACAAGGTTGATGTACCCAGTGTCTGCTTATTCCCCGTCCTTCTGGCTGTGGTTGGTGATAGCAGCATTAGCACTGGAGAGCTTAGTGGTGTGGACATCTGTCTTTTTTGAAATGAAAATTATACTATGAACTTCAAATGCAATCTTTGCTTCTCCATGCAAAACAAAGCTTTTGTTGCTGGAGTTTCGGGGCACTCCAGCATGAGAATTGGGGAAGCACTTCCAAGGTGAGTGAACACTGCACACAGCAGTATATGTTTTATTTCCCCATGGTCTACACATTATTATAGCTGAGGACCCAGAAACAAAAAACTGTTCTGTCATCCATCCTCTGTAGTAATCCATCCACCAGTGCTATCCAGATTTAGTGAATGTATGGAAATATCTGAGAACAGGTGATGAATAAGGACAGCAGTTTTATTTTGCAGTAGAAAAACTTGTTACTAGAATTTCTAAATGCATATTTTTAATGGAATGTATTTTTTTCAATTTTATTTGAAACACAAATATTAAATACACTTTTTGTTGTTTTAAATTAGTGATACTGTCATGCACAGCAAAAGGGTGGGAATGGCACAGGGCATGTGGTGTCCTTTGGACCAGTAGTGTAGGTTTCCGAAAATTGTTGAGACTTCTTTTGTAATTGGACTTCAACCTTTCCACATGTTTAAAAAAATTTTTGTGAATGTAAGAGATCATTAAAGTTTCTTGACATTTAGTGCCAAATCAGCTATTTCACAAGATGAAGTACTTTTATCATTGCCTGTTGATATTAAGTATTATGCCTTTAGCTGCTGGTGACATGAGCAGCAGGGGTTGTGGTGACAAAAGATTGTTACTTCTTTCACTGCTGTCATGATGTTTTTGAGAGTAACCACACTGCCATAGCATCACTGGGCTTCTGGTGCCCTGGGCAACAGAAGTCGTTTTCTACTAAGTCAAAAAATGAAGGAATATGTTTTTATGAACTTTACAGGAATGCAGTATTTCTTGACTGCTGGGAAGGTGTCACCCCAGCACATTTGCCAACAGAGGTTTGCTTTCTGATAGAGGAATGTAAACCTAGTGTGGTGACAGTGGACTCCACCCCTAGAAATGGAGTAGAAAAACAGATTTTCTTATGCTATTGTGCTTGGTCATTGAAGAAGAGCATTGAGAAAGAGCTGGTTCTTTCTTCTGGCATCATTGTTTGACACACTGAAACGTATTTCCTTTTCACAGTCCTTGACAAAAATGCACAGCTAATGTTTTAACAAGAGCCTTCATGAATGGGCTTAGCACCTCAAAGGTACATACCTTTGGAAGATAAGTTCTAAACCAGTAGCTTAAAAAACATTTCCTTAAACCAAATATTCTTTATAAATATTTCTAGTGGACAAAGGAGGCATGATATATGTGGGGTGTTAATTATTTCAACTGATACCCCTGGTTGAACAAAATCTATCAAATTGCTTTTATCTGAAAATATTTTGAATTGTTTTTTCCCTACAAAACACAGCAAACCTAATGATGGGACAGGATAGTCAGCCTATGCAGGTAAGAGAGCTTACAGATATAAAAAAAAAATCCCAGTGTCTTTTGTCAAGTGAAATATTGAGTTCATTCAGTTGCAAATATTCTCCTGTGTCGCTTTTGGGAGTTTCAGTGATTAATTTTTAGTGGGATTCATTTGCTGGTGTTTGAAGAAAGGCTTCCACAGCTCCGTTTGTGGCCTGCTTGAAAAGTTGCTTGAAGAGGCATCGTGCACTATTGGAAGCCAGTCCAGTTCATCAGTTGACTTCTGTTTCACTTTCTTGATTTGGTTTAGGAGTAGACTTCCGGAGGTTTAATGCATCCTGCTGTTCTGATTCAGAAGTGCCTCCAAATGAAATGAGTGGGAACCTTTGAATAGTCCACTAGGAGTTAGGCATGTTTTTAGACTTCACAGGAGCTGTAAATGGAAATTTGCATTTCAGGTGATGTGAAGACGTTTTGGACACAACTGGGAGGTAGAAGAGTGGATGTCATATTTGAGCGGGTGCAAAATGTGCTGTCATTGCTGAAGGAAAAGATCAAGAATGGAACTGCCACAAACCAAGGTTGGAAATCCTTGTAGTGGTTAAACTGAACTGCAGCGTAGCTGTGGCCTGCTTTGTGTAGGTCTGTGTAATATCTGCCATAATTCAGATATCTCTGAATTTTAATTACTTAGCTGTTGGTGGTTTTAAGCACTTTAAAAAAATGTTTCTTTTTTTAGAAAAAGAAAAGTGATTTCAGGTGTATTAGTTATTTTCTTGTTTTGCCTGTATACTTTTTCAAACAATGCATGGCTCTTAAGCACACAGAACTGAAATATTCACTTTTGAGAAGTAATGAAATATCTGCAGTGCCTTGTGTTTCATTTATCATCAGAATTATTAGCCTTTCAAGCTGATCTCAGTGAATCAAGTGGTTTTGGGGTGGGATAATAATAATCCCAGTATTATTTTGTGTCAGAGACACGATTATAACTTGAAACAATAGTAGAAAAATGTGACACTAATGCATTTCAAATTGTTCCTGATTTTCATGGAAATAAGCTTCCTCTATCTACATCAAAATACATTAAAATCATAATTCTGATAAGCTTGGAGCAGTACACAGATTTTCTTTTACTAGTTTATTTATTGAGTAAAGTTGCTTCTTTTTGTTAAGTCGCCTGTATAAATGTACTCTGTGGATCTTATTGGGGTTTTTTTTGTGCAAGAAAATGTACAGTGGTGTAAGATGCTTTTAAACTAATATAGCCCCACACTTATATTATATATAACACTTCCTCTAAACTAAGCAGTGCAATTTTTTGTGTTCTTGAGCTCCCACATCTTGACTGTTATGACAAAATATTAAAGCAGTGCAGAGATAAAAGTCGAACTTGAATCCCCAGATGACGCAATGGATCTGTGATAAAGTTCAATTTTAATTTTTCTGTGCTTTCTTCTGTAAAGGTTTCAAGCTAAAACATTAACATGGATTTTTCTGGGAGTTTTTTGCCAGCTTGTAATATTTATTGCATGGGGTAAGAGATTGAGACAGAACGGGTCTTTTGCATTCTTACTATCTGAAGGCCATTTCCACCAATTTAGAAGTAGCATTAATTTGGTCTGCCAAGATCCAGCCCTTCTTAGCCTGAAGATGACCTGGTAGTCTGGTGACAAAGGTAGAAGCTTACACTAAATTGTCTTTATGTATATTACTGCCACTGTAGGCCACCAGTTTATGTGTGTTTGGAAACATTCCAGCAGCTTTCCAAAAGCTGACAGATAGTGCCAATTCACAGCTACTACTGGGGGCTGTAATAATTTTGTAATTCCTACATGTGATCTGCTAAGGTCTGTGGTGCAGCATGTTTCTGGTAGTATCAGTCTTGCCATGCTCTAGATGAGCACAGTGAGGAGAATCAAGTGTCTCTGGAGGATTTACCACCTTGTTTTACCTATTATCATTAATTAAACTTAGTATGTGTTTTGGTTTGGTTTTTTTGCATAGAATGCTGGCAGGCTTGGGCACTGGTGAATGAAGCTAATCTAGGTGATCTCTTAACCCTGGCAAATGGTATGTGCATCTCCATTGCGTTTGTTTGGTATGTGGATTTAATTTGTCTTGTTTTACTCACCAGAAGCTCAATTCCCTTCTCTGAAGTCAATAAAGTAGATCTGAGAAGGCCATTAGCATTACAGTGAGGAAAACCTAATTATTAATTTCCTCAAGTACTGAACTGTGAACTCTCACCTGGGTTTGTATTTTTGTGGTTTGTGTGTATGTGTATAATGCTTGTACCACAGGAAGAAGAGAGTTTGAACTAGTAAGTCCTTATGAACCTGAGCTGTCTGTGAGCAGTTATCCTGTGCATGGCTCCACTAGCTGTAATAGCTTGGCATCCTTTTAATTCTAATAGTGAAGGGAAATCTGTAAATGTGTTTCATGTGAGTGTTCCTTCTGATCACTTTGAAAACTGCATGGAAGATTCTTCAGTAGGGCACTTGCTAACAAGCTTTTTGGTAGCTGTAGTTCTTGGCAATTCATTGATTGTAATGTGTTTTGTTAATTATCTCTTTAGTAAAGTAAATTCAATCATAAACTGAAATGTGGATTGATGAAGTTTTTGCTTACATTCAATTTTTTTCAGTAAGTGATGAGTTGAATGGAGATGGCACACAGGAAACCAAACCCAAACTGCAGCCTCTCCCAGATGACAATGCTGCAGACTCTAAAGAAACTTCTGACAGGTCAGTGCCTTCATTTCAGTTCCTTATTTGACATACACTTTACTGCAGTTGAGAGAGTTCTCAAATTTGTATTTCTAAAGTCAGTGTTTTAAACCCAGTTTGAATCCTGCCAGTTTTCAAAGTGAAAATGTTTTTAACTTGGCCTATGTGGAAAACCTAAGGTTTTGGGTAGACTTGTCTAATTTCCCACATGAGAGTGTTGCAGAATAGGGCATTAGGTTGTGAATAAAGGTTAATGAGTGTTATCAGGGTTAGGATTTAAGCATCAGTTCTCGGGCTTTCCTTACTGTGCAGACTGTCAGGTGTGTAACTTAGTCTCTCTGTGTTTAGTATTTAGCCTCAGGTACTGGTTTGAAAGATGGGGGTAAATATGTAGTTTCTTTTTTTTTTTACATTTTCTTGCTGTGTTTTAGCATGTAAGTTCTGGGAAGAAGCTTTTTTTTTTAATGCAACTTAATATGTCTTTATATGTTGTTAGGACAGTTACACCATGTGAGACCTTGGGCCTTCTAGCCATGGGCTGTTTCTTTTCTGTGCTAAAAATATTGAACTACTAAAAAACCAAACACTTCACTGGTTGTCTAAGATGCTGCTCTTCTTTCTTCTTTTTCCCCATTTACTCCAAATAGCGAAAAAGAGGACATGGAAAGAACATGCTCAGGGAGTAAAGAAGCATCTAGCAAAATTCAAGGTTTACCTTTAAACGTGCATTATCAGAACCACAAGTGCTCTAGTGCATGTCTTGCCGAGAGAGCAGTGGGCTCCTTCAAGGGTGAAAATCCTCTGAAGATCCCAATCCTGTTTGACTTTCAAAGACGCCATGCAAAAGCAGACTGCCTTTCAAAATCACTGGATGTGAATTACAAAGCTCCTTGCGGTCGGAGCCTGAGAAGCTTTCGAGATGTGCGAAATTACTTGTTTGAAACAGAGTGCAATTTCTTATTTCTTGATCACTTTTCCTTCAACACATATGTACTATTGGGCAGGAACACCATGCATCCCGAGCCCCTTGTGTTTGAATTCGATATTAGCAATGGAGCTGAGTCTGTGCCCGTCTCCTTCTGTAACAGTCTCGACCATGCAAGATTACCTTATTTCAAGTATCGGAAGTCATCGTGGCCACGTGGATATTATCTCAACAATTTCTCCAGCCTGTTTGTTGATTCCTGTGACTGCACAGATGGCTGCATCAATAGGTAGGTAGAAGGATCTCATCTCGGGCCAGTGACACACGATGCCTTCAACAGCAGGGTGGTGGTGTGTGAAGGCACAGTACCAAACAGTGCCAAACAGGACCACCACTGCTGGAATTTCTTGTGCCATGCTTTGTGTTGGCTGACACCATTGTGTCTTTCTCTTCTCCAGAACTTGGGTGCTCCTACTGGTCCACCCTCTGTTGTAGGGAAGGAAGCGATCAACGGGTGGATTATTGTGTTCCTTTTTCCCAACTCGGCAGTGCTTCTCCTCCAGGTGGAGCTGACAAGCAGATATCTTGGTTTTGGAAAAAGAGTAGGGAAGGGAGTCTTGTGCCAACAGAGGCAGGTTTGTTTTCATGGCAGGCAGGGAAGGATCCTGCATGACAATTTCTGTTGCAGCTCCTACTGTAAAACAGCATCTATAGATGGGGTGGGACAGCCTCAAGGGATCAGATCATTCGGAACCTAGAAGGTTACTGAGGGCAGACAAAGAAACACCCCTGTTGCCAACCTCTACATGTTGTCATTCTCCTTGTCTAAACAGAAACTACAAAACTCTGTGGTTACAGAATACATTTGTGGTCTGAGCAGTTCCAGTAATCTTGCTCATTGTCGTCTTTTTCTAAATCCCGGTAGCTCTGAGCTACAGACACTCTGTGTGAACCTGCCACAGTTATTGTATGCAAGTTTGGTGGTATTTTTTTCTACTTTCTTGAAGGGTGTTTGTCTGATCTGTGTATAGGTGTTACTTGGTGTTGCATCCTTTTTGTATTACTGACAGCTAGGGCAGTTGCACATGCTGCTGTGCAACACAGTTGCTCGTGACACAGCGAAAGCTTGAAATCACAGCTTGGTATAATGAAGCTTCAGTACTTTTAGTAATTGGATTTCAGCTGAGTGGTAGGAAGCAGCAAGCACACAGCGTGCCACTTCTTTGCACTGAAGTCCCACAAGAATTGAGATGCTTTTGATGTGCAGTTTTGGGGTTTAGTATTTGCACAATCGCTGTGACTCTTTGGAGTTGTCATGACATACAATGGTGAAGACAAGCACTGTTGCTTGAGTGCTCCACAGTGTAAATTTCTTCACTTCCTGGGGGCTAAGGAGGGAGGAAGATAACCAAGTAGTGGTAAACATGCTGTGCCAGAGGAGGTGATTTTTATTCATTTGATCCATTTGACAGTGTCCTACTTATAGTAAGTTTCTGTTGTATGTCAGCTGTTTGCATGTGCCATTTAAGGAGCTTGGCAGAAGAATGGGGTTGGGGTGGAGAGAACATGGTTATTGTAAAGCACATGTAACCAGTCAAGAGGCTAAGAAAAAAGGTAGGGTGAGGCTGAAACAGCCTTGTGGAGTAAAAGGAGCAGGGAGGGGGAATACAGGTGTATATATGGAAGTGTGTGTGTGTGTATAGTCAAGTACATTTCAAATTAGCTAGATTTATGATTGATTTATGCTGCTTTAAATACATTCTGAGATGTTTTGCTCTTATTTTTAGGTCAAAATGTGCATGCCTACAGCTAACGGCAAGAGGCTGCAGTAAAATTTCTCTGTCTCCAGGTAGTAAAAGATCCCGTGGGTACCATTACAAAAGACTGGAGGGACCTGTTCCTAGTGGGTAAGAAAGACTACAGGAGTAAAATAAGAGCATACAAATAAAGTAGCAGTTAATAGTTCACTCTAAGTGCCACAGGATTAAAATAACCAGAGTTTTTGGATTACTGAAACCTTCAATTTTTGTCACAATTTTAGTGACAGATCAGGATGATTAAAAAATTCGTGTGACTTGAGTAATAGGAGGGAAAAAAAGCTTTTGTGTTGCAGATCCTACAATTTTCACAGCTAAGATCAAGGTCCAAGAAAAGTGTGAAGAGTGACCAGAATCCTAAAGACGCATCAGCCAGCTGCTGCTGCCAGACTTGGTTATGGGTGACTCTTCTGAGAATCTCCAAAGCCATCCAATGCTTCAAGTGTTTGCCCTTTCTCTTATTCAGCTCCTGTGGATTAGTAGGTGACCTCAAGAAGGTGTCAGTTACTTCAGGTGTCTAGGAGAGCAATTATGCAAGGTAGCTTTCTGCAATAGCCAAGGGCTTGAATCTACTGGCTTAAGGAGCCCCCTGCAGTCCTCTGTGAGATGTTAGTTTATGGCTGACGTGCAGAATTAAAGTTGTCAGAGAACCCAGAAACAGATGCAAAAAAAAAAAGCACAATTATGAATTCTTTTGGAAATGCTTCATTAAATCCTGAAATTCATGACAGCTGCAGTGAAGTCCAGGCATAGGTTGTCTTTACTAAAATCTCTTCCAGTATAGAATTAGGTGCTTCATAGGGATTTCTGTTTCTGTGTGATTTACTCCTATAAAACAAAAATATAACATTTGTTTTTCTTGTATACTTATACCAACATTTGGCAGACAGACTCTTAAAATTTGTGAATCAGCAGTCAAGAAAGTCACAAGCTTCAGAGTATTGCTGCACAACAAGCAGTGTTTTAGCCAAAGTCTTTGTATTTCAGTCCACTGCCTTGTTGATGCTTAGAAGGGGAATTAATAATAGGAACTTCATTATGGTAATGCATCCTTTTATATCGTGTTTTGTTTTTCTTCCTCTTGACAGGATTTATGAGTGCAGTGTGCTGTGCAGGTGTGACAAGCTGATGTGTCAGAACAGAGTTGTACAGCACGGCATTCAAGTCAGGCTGCAAGTGTTCAATACGGAGAAGAAGGGCTGGGGCGTCCGCTGCCTGGATGACATCGACAAGGGGACATTTGTTTGTACTTACTCAGGTAGCAGGAGGTGACCTGTGAAGACATGTAGCATAATTCTCCATCTCCTGTGGTGTGTGCCCTGGATTTTTTTTGAGAACAGGGCGATACAGGGTTGGAAGAGAAGTGTGTCAATATAATCTTAACTTGCAATATGATCAAATGGACAGATGAATTTTGAAGAGCTCTGCTCTGAGATGGTGACAGACAATCAAAACAATATGGAACGAAACCTATCTCAGACTGTTGATTTTTTTCCCTCACAAATCTGTCAATCCTATGCTAGGGCTAATTTTCCTTCAGTAAAAATCATAAAATCATAGAATGGTTTGGGTCGGAAGGACCTTGAAGAACATTTAGTTGCATCCCCACCATGGGCAGAGAGACACCTTTCACTATACCAGGAGGCTCAGGACCCCGCCCAGCCTGACCTTGAATACTTCCAGGGATGGGGCATCCACAGCTTCTCTGGGCAGCAAGTACCAGTGCCTCCCACCTTCACAGTGAAGAAGTTCTTACTAATATCTAATCTAGACATACTCTCAGTTTAAAGCCATTGTCCTTTGTCTTATCACTACATGCCCTTACTAATTCAGTTTGCATGTCAGCCTATATCGACGTCATAAAATTACAGACAGCATTCATATTTTGCTTTCCCAAGCAATGCAATTGTTAATATAAGTTTGACCTGTGATAGTGAGTGTGACTCAGCAAACAAGCATTAAAAAAAAAACAACAAGAAAATTTTTCTTTTTCTTTCAGGCAGATTAATGAGCAGAGCTAAAGTATTGGGAGATGCTGAGCAAGAGCTGAAGGAGAAAGGTGCAGTGAATGACAGAGGCCATGATTTTTCTTCCAAAAAAAGAAAGCGTGACACTGATAGTTCAGACTCAGTGATCGAACTAGTGCAGACTGACAAAAATGACATTCTTGAGAATGAGGAATCTTTGTCTAAGACTGTGGATAATGAAAATAAATCAACCCTGTAAGTTTAGCAAAGTAAGGTTAAGCATAACAAAACTAATATTCTGCTATTCTAGAAACTATTGTACAATTTAAAGTATGTCCTCTTATGAAGGTGGTGTATTTTTCTTTCTTATTTATTTTATTATTTATTTTTTTTTATTTAATATCTTTTACTTTTTATTTTTATTTAATATTATTTAAATAATATTATTTATTATTTTTCTTAAAACTTCTTTTTTAATTCCCAGTTATTTCTTCTAGTGGGACAGAGTTTTTCCTCTATATTAATTTTACTTATGAGTACCACCTGGCATTTTCTAGAAATTCAGTTCATCTCTTGGGTGTACTTGTTCTGTTTAGGGCATTAATGGTAATGCTAATTTGAAAGAATTAATAAAATGTACTTGAGATAAATTGTTTGAAGATACTCGATGACACTGAAGGGTTTGATAACATATTAGCCACCAACTATTCTGCCCTTTACTCCCAGTCTCTAAACCTTTTGTTATTATGTTATTGTTAACATAACATAATAACATAACCTTTCCTGTCAGAAACCTTAACCTCTCCTGTTAAGAGTCTGACAACACCACACTTTTGCAGTGAATATGTTTTCATTGTACACTCAGGGTCTCAGAGCCTGTCAGGATTCCTGCAATAAATTCAAATAACTGCATGCATATGTCAATAGCATGCTGTAGTCTTTTCACATGGAAGCTGGGAGCATGTTTTCTTAAACTTTATTCTTTTCTCTGCTCCACTTCTTTGTAAACACTTTCTTTGTACTACTCAAAAATGATTACAAATTCTAGGTCTTTTCACAGTAGAAGATTATTGTGGATCCTTGAGAAGCAACATGAAATTGCAAATGGAAACTTTTAAAGATACTTGCTACTATATTCTCATTTGCATTTCAGTGTCTTGGCAATCTAGTGAATTCATAATTTTGTAATTTCATAATTATGAGCAATCGGCTAAGTTTTACTTCTGCTAAGTGTGGTTACTAAAAATTGCAGGGAAGGACACTTTCTAAGTTGCCTTTACTGCACTGCTACCTTAAATCCCACTAATTTCCTTTCCTGAGAATAAAAATGTTTTGCACGTGGGCTATGTAAAAAATAATTCAGAAAAAAAGACTTTGTTATTCTGCCTCTTAAAAAATGACAGTCCAGCTGAACTGAGAAACCTCTGAGAGGACATCAGTGTGCTAAGCTTGACATGTCATTCCCCCAAACAGGTTGCCTTTAGAAGCATGTAGTCATGTAATAATGTCACACCTTCTGTGGCCTCTGTGCACTCTGAATTTACAAAGGGGTTTAAAGCCTTAAAGAGTAGCTTTTCTTGCCATTATCAGTAGCCGAAAAAAGTGCCACGATGGAGATTTTTGTGGCAGAAAAACACACATAAATGTTTTACATTGAAAATTTTCTTGAATAAGAGCTGTTACATACTGCTAGACATTGTACAAATATTAATATTTGTTTTGAAACTGGTGTTTTCTACTGCACTCTGAATGTAATCCAGAATAATGTGATCTTAGATGTTTTAAATGTTTGTACCAGATAACTGCTTCCCATCCTTCCTCAACCCTCTCCTGACATGAAGGACTGAGGTTCTTTTGTGGGAGAGCATTCTCTAAATCTGTCTTATATTGTTCTCCCCCTCTGTCTCCTTCGCTATCCCTTGTCTCCACAACATCTCTGCTTTCCTAGTTGAAAGCTGTACTGTCAAAACTGTTGAAAGTAGTAGCAGGAAAAGGCAAAACTCTGTTGGGGCTATATTTTGAGAGAATCTGACATAATAACAGTAAAGCAATTTGGTTCTCAGCAGGACAATTGGAAAAGGATGTAAAAGAAGCTGCTGATCTCTCAAAAAAGTTCAAGCAACTGCTTTCTTAAAAATACTATGGAGAACCTAGCCTAGGTTCTCAGTTCTTAAAAGCAAAATACTCACAGAACAGGCTCTGCTGTAGTTCCTTCTAGAGAAGAGACTGGAACTAGAGACTGTTAGAGAAATGTGTGTCGTGAGAGTTACTCATGGGTCTGTTTGTCTTTTATAATTTCCTTTTGACCTTTCTGTACAGGGTTCATCCAAAGAACTCAAGTAATGCAACTGCGAGAAGGCCTGGAACTAGAACGCTTGTTTTTCGCAATCACCAGCTAAAGATGGTAATAATAAGTGGCTTTAATAGATTCATTTTTCACTGTGCTGAGTATGTATGTTAATTTTGACATTTTCATCTTGCATGTTTAGATAGTTCTAATGACCTTTCTTCATGAGATTGTGTCATACCGTGAGCTAGGCTGCCATACTGGAAGCTTCACCCCATCCCTTCTCCATTATCAATCCTACATGTTCCCCCAGACCAGCACTATTACTCTCACAGCCTTCCCTTCTCCACCCTTCCCTTATACTCCAGCCTCAAGAGCCTTAAGTAATTATTCTCCCCCTGCACCCCTTGTAAATACAGGGTTAGGGGGTCAGAGTGATAATATTTTTGTGATGTGTCCCCAAAGAACGGCATAGCACGGAGAGAAGAAAATCTCAGCATGTCTATGCAGTTTTCTCATACAGTGGCAGAGTTGGGAGAACTGACCTGAGTGTGACTCCTGACCTTTCATGAGTGTGAAGCGTTGCCTGCAAAGGAGGAAAACTGGTGTAAACTTAAGCTGTAGGTTTTACTGGATTCATTGCCCTTAAGAAGTGCATATGGGATTTTCATGCTAACATTTTGCAGTGCTGGCCATTCCAGCACTCCCATAACTAATTGCCTTTTTGTGACAGGAGAGGAGAAATTCTGCCACATCCAGTCATTTCATTGAAACTGTGTAAAAAGCATGTTTGGGATTTGGCTGGGCAACTTACAGTTCTGCTGAAATTGTTGGGACTTTAGCACTTATTTACATGTCTTATTGACTGGGGGTCTCTTTCCTGGTTATTTTGAAGGATAATTTGAAATTAAGATAAATGTTACATTGCTGTAAATGTACTAACTTTTCAAATTCAGCCACAGCTATGCATTACAGTAGGCTTAAAAATTCAGCCTTGGAGTTCTAAGAGCCAGTTGCTGTGCCCTGTTGGCCCAGAGTTGCATACAGCAACATCACATCACAGCCTTTTCATTTGATACACAGGTGCACAGTGCCAGCTCAGATGAAGATGATAGTTCTCAGATTCATCAGTCAAGCAAAACAAAACTAACCAGTGGAACAAAGAAAGGAAAAGAAAGTAGGTTTGCAGAGCTCTACATACTGCATGCTTTGTACAGTTGTGTCCCATCAGGGGATAGACTTCAGTGTAGACAGTGTGGGCAGGCCTGTTCTTGGAGAAGAATGATGTCAGTAGATGTTGGGACATGTTGAACTGTCCTGGCAGCAGCTTCTCAGATACAGTGCAATCGTGGGAAGGTCAGTCTTGCACATCTTGCTGTGTCACACCCAGTACCTGTTCCAGCCAACAAAAATTGAACAGGATATAATGCTCAGGTGGGAGGACCTCAAGCTGGACAGGGGCAGTGTGAAACTGATGCTATTTGCACATGCATTTGGCTTCTGTCTTAATTACAGTTTGTGATTCTCTTGGGAGTTAAGGTGGAGAATGATAAAAAATGCTGCGTGGAAGAAATCAGTCTAGAGTGGGATTTGAGAAGAGTGAGACACTAGGTCACTCACAGGCACCTTGACCAAGTGCTTAAGGCACCAAAGCAGGAAACAGTCATTTGTGGGAGGATTGATAAGAGTCATGGAAAAGTTGTGCTATAGACTTGTAGATAGCAAGGAAGCTGCTTAGATTTTGGAGGATGTGGAAAAGAGTGGGTGGGTAAGAGTTCAGGGCCGAACAAGGGAAAGGCTTTGGCCTTAAATTGTTGTTGAGAAATGGCATACCTGTCCATTGACAGAATCCACCCAGCGGCAGAAGGAAGAACATCTGATGGAAATTGGACAGACTGACTCTGCTGGTGTGGACAGTGCAGGATGCAAAAGAAAGAGTCTGTCACTGCAGGGTGTTGATTGTGGCAAGTCAGGTGTGCTGGATGACACATGTGTCATGAGGCCATCTAACAATGCACCCCTAAAAGCTGACTGCAAAGAGGAAAATAGCAGGCAGTCAAAACAAGATGCACTTTGTGAGGAGGCTGATGGTGATGGGATGCTTCCCAAGAATGCTAATGAAGAAAATATTTATGTACTGGATGCCACAAAAGAAGGAAATGTGGGTCGTTTTCTAAATGTAAGTACTAAGTTGCATGGGTTCTCTTTGTTGTCTCTGCAAATACATAATTTACTTATTTAAGCTTAAACTAGAAAGCTTTTGCACATAAACAGTATGTGTGGTAGGTGCATGACAAGAGAGGCACATGTGGTGCTCCCTACAATCACAGGTGACAGGACAGTAGATTGGGTCACATGGGCTGTTTGTGCCTCCATAAGCTGATACGTGCTATGTACCAGCTGCAGTTTTTGTCACCACTGGGTTCCTGAGAAACATACTCCCCAGTAATGAGTGATAAGTTTTTCCTGATGGCCTTTCTTGGGGGTTTCAGAGAGCAAATAGCACATTTTGTTGAGCCGCATGCCTTCTTCCAGCCTTGTTTATTTTGTTCCCCAGACATTGCAAATTCTAGTTTGTGCTGGTTTAGGACAGGTGTTGTGTTATTGTACAAAACTTCCCTACTGTTCAATCACAGGTTCAGAAAGTGGTGTGTCGTACTGTGTATATGTCTGCTAAATAAGTCTCTCCATTTTGACTTGCCAAGAAATAAATAGCAATGAATTGCCAAGTACCTCCAGCTAAGACAAATGATTCATAGACACATCTGCAGGTACTCTGCAAATAATTTATTTCTCTTCATTGGCATGATTATGTCTTAGAGCAATGCCCTTGCATATGTTTAAGCTGTTCTTCCTTGCAGAGGTAATATGGTGCTAATATTAGTAGTGCATCTTACAGAAACCTTTCTTCTGCACCCATGAGCATATGTTCCTACGTGCACCTGAGGGACCTTTCACATCCTGTACTTGGTCAACACACAATCGTTTAATCCATTGCTTGCTCCCTAGCACTGCTGCCCTGGCAGTGGCATTGGGTAATAAACATTCCATGTGGGCTGGAGAAGGAAAGGAGGAAACCACCTTTACTAGTGACAGATAGTGACACAAAATAGTTTTTTCGGCCAACGATGCGGTTTTGGACTGTTTCTAATTCAGATTTTCTGTTTTACAGCACAGCTGCTGCCCAAATCTCTTTGCACAAAGTGTGTTTGTAGAAACTCACAACAGAAGTTTTCCATGGGTGGCATTCTTCACAAACAGGTGAATTTCTGGAAGTTTAATGTTGTTCATTCAAGGCACTAAGGGAAAAAAGCAGTGCTTAGTTATTAGGACATAATTACACTGAGGGGTGGGGCAGATGCTTAGATTATGAAAGCACAAAACTAACTTCTTATTGGTGACTTCTTATTGTGCACTAAAGACAGAAGAAAGAGAGCTTGTTGATTATCACTAATGAGTTTTTCTTCAGTTTTGCACTGAAATGTAAAGTAGGGAAGCTTAATTTTGATGTGTCCACCAATATCTCCTTCAGTGGAGAAATAGGTTTAACTCAGCATGGTCATTTGGAAAGCCATGATTCACTCATCCCAATGTTGTGTCGCAAGGAATGGCCACCAGATCTGGGTCCCATAGGGCAGGATTGAACCCCACAGGATATTAAGGTTGAGACACTTTGTGGGCCAAACAAGCTGGCTTCAGTCCTTCTCCTCACAGCTATCAAGACAAGCGGGACTTTTGTGGCCCGGCATGTCCTGGGGATGTGACAATAGGATACTCAGAGGTGAAAATTTGTTCTGAAAGTAAAAGATGCAGGTATTTCCTTAGTGTCTTAACAGAAAGGGAGGTACAGAGAGCTGGTTCCAGTGAGACACAAGATGGCAGCAGCTAAACCGAGGAGAGGAAAGATTAATTGTATGAATGAAGTTAGCTGATGTGTATGCCAGCACTAGTACTAGGTGAGAATACAACAGAGAGGAGAGACTTTGTTCTGACAAACCAGTTCCAGGGAACATTGATCTTCTGTGGAGCCTTGCAACTCTGCTCCATACTGACACAGATACTGTGGATTGCACTGGGAGGTTTCCAAGAACTGTGAAGAATATGTTTTGAAATCTGTCCAAAAAAAGATCTTGTTTTAGCTAGAGTCTTTCTTGCTCAGGTACTCAATAAAGAAGTGTAGTGGGACTGAGGCCAGTAGTGAGAGGTAATAGAGACCAGCAAAAACACTTAGGGAAGAAGATTGTTGAAGGAGAGTTCCCCTCACTGGCTCTTCCATTTTCTGGGCATCACCCTTTTATGACTTTTCTAAATTAAGGACTTCATCTGGATAATTGAGCTTAATTGTGTGCCTTCCATGAAGTTGCCCAGTTACCTTTTTATTTGTTTTACATGTCTGGCCTCTAGAACATCTCAAGTCAGCAAGTCCCAGGCTGCAATTGTGTGCTGTATGAAAAGTCCTCATTATTTGTTGTCGGTCTGCTGCCTGGGCATTCACTGGATGTCCTCTATATCATATCCAGTGAGAAACATCAGAGCATTACTCTTTCATTACTGTTAATTTCTGCCGGCCA
>VXAD01008760.1:0-144431 GCA_013399195.1 Dicrurus megarhynchus
ATTTTAACCCTATGCTATCAATTGTGCCATGCCAGAAAACCCCCTGGCCTGCAGCAGGCAGGCAAGGATAACATCCACATCTGTAAAACGCTTACAGCACACAGGTTAAAGACAACTGACTCTCTCTTGAGACACAGCAGTGGCTTCAGGCCAGCTACTCCACCCTTCTCTCCATCATGTCACTGTACTACACAGCCTACACTCCTACCACAGTGTGGGAAGCTGTTACTGGTTTTGCACTGATAACATTGTTAGTGCCAGCAGGACATCAGGGAAATGGAAGGTAAGAGCTAACAACTAACCTAACAGCTTCAGAGGACTGGGGCAGGGTCACTGTCCTCTGCAATGCCTGTCACCAGTTTGGGTTAGTGCTCATGCTGACTGAAAGGGATGGAGGGAAACACAGTGAACTACAAATTCAAATTTTCCTGTACTGTACATTTTTATTTGTATACAGTGCATTGGTTTTAGCAGAATATATTATACTTCACCATAGTCCTAAGCATATGGTGTTCAGGAATTAAAATGATGCACAGATGTCTAATCTTGTAATTGTTTTACTGTACCAGAACAGAGATAAAGCAACTCAAAATTATAAGTTTCATGTGTGCATATATAATAAAATTAACTTTTTAAGCTCCATCATTTCTGAAGCAAGATTCACTATGTCACACAGCTGGGAAGACATAAAGGCTTATATAAGCTGTTCTTCACACGTGCCTCTCAGTGAGGGTGTGACATTGCTCGAGCTTAAGCAACACAGGCATCTGTGATGTCTTGTTGCCCTCTAGTGATGCCACTTGATTTTCCCACTGCTTAGTTCCTCAGAAATTTCCATAGAGCTGAGAGCTGCCTGCCTCCTGCCTTCAACAAACTGAATCATAACTTAATACTTCTGCCTGGTGCTTGAATTAGATGGGAAAGCACAGGTATTTCTGAATGCTCTTAAGGAATAAGGAGCCTGAGAGCAAGCTGACAGGAAAAACACCATCAGCATAGCTGGCTTAGCCCAGTGAGCTCCAAGGGACAGCTGAGATAGGGCAGTCACTATCACCAGGCTCCCAGAGCCTCTCCCACAGCACAGACACGAATCATCTTCCAGGGCAGGGCTGGTGCCCTTGAAGGGTTTCTGGAAGCACTGACAGTTGCTGTTTTCCCTCCCTGTACAATGGAGCACTACAACAAACACTGACAGAGGGAACAGTCAGCTACCTATCCATGTCTGCACTACTAGCAGCACTTTTGTGCTGCAGTGTTAGATTAACTTAACATTAGCTGATGGTTTTCAGGCCAATTGAAGTGTATGTCTGCTTTTCCAGCTAAGGTCATCTGCATGTCCACAACACACAAAACCCTAACTAGGTTCTAAAAGAGGAACATAGCTTAATTTCCTCTAAGTACTAGTTTTACAAATGGCTCTG
The DNA here is from genome assembly GCA_013399195.1 of Dicrurus megarhynchus. Lineage (NCBI taxonomy): Eukaryota > Metazoa > Chordata > Aves > Passeriformes > Dicruridae > Dicrurus > Dicrurus megarhynchus. Next base: position 1,422 of record VXAD01008760.1, read on the forward strand.
TTAGTGGTTTATACTTGTTCCAGTATTTTTATTGTGGTCTCTATAGTATTTAATATTTAAAACCCAACTAAAAATGCATGAATGGAAGTGAGAGTGAAAGATCTTCCCTAGTGAAAGAAAGATCAGAATCCACCAGCTATCACTTGAAAAGCTGTCTCTCTGACGCACTCCTCTGTCCCTCCGTATTGTTTCTTTCCTGTAACTTCCTGATCTTATTTAAAAACCATCTCAAGTGTTTTCTAAAGACTGAAACTGAAATGAACATAGCAGGTGACTATTTTTTTCTGAAAGAAGAACGTTGAGATATTACAATAAGGCAGCTCCCAAAATTCAGGCTTTGTTTCTGTCCTCACTTCAAAGTAGTAATAACTAAGTAACACAACAAGGTGTAATATTGCTAATGGAAATGTAGGAACATTTTTAAAAGGGAGAATCTTCAACTCTTAACACCCAAATTTTTTTGGGGGGTTTTGTGCTTTGAAAGTCAAACCTTTAACAAGGCTGTGAAGGGTAAGGTGGGTAAGTGGACTATCCTAATGTGCTTTTTTTTTTTCAGGGATGAGTAGAGGAAGGGAATTGAGTGATGTATGAGAGGAAAGTGATTATCAGATCAGTTTCTTACTAGCTGAAAAACTTCCCAAGCTGAACTACCTAGCCTGTTTGAGAAGCAGCAAGGAATCCAGTCAGCATCTGCTTTTCTGATTTCCAAGCCCAGTTTTCCTATGTTGAGCAACTGGTTCTCTTGAAATTAAACTTATGTTTTGCCCAGCAGAAGTACAGAGGTTCTTCAGCCAACTGATGCTGCTGCTCTTTTTCCTGAAGGAAGTTGATCTTTTAAAATTTCCCCCCATCAAATCCAGGGGAAAAAAAAAAAAAAGAGACCCTCCTTTTATTAGGCAGAACACTTTGTCATCCTCTATCCTATAGAAACCCAGTATTAGCATGCCAGCAGAATATAACATTGTCTGTGTTGATACCAGATGAAGCAGGGGTTAAATACTCAGCATATTTAATAATCTGAATATTGGTTAGAATAAGCAGGGAGAAGCAATGTAACCCTAAGGATTTAATTTTTCTTTTCTTTCCTGTATCACAATCAAACTATTGCCTCTTGCCAAAGGACAGATGTGATAAACGTTCACATTTCTTGTTTCCATCTGGGTAGCTGTTTCCCTTGGAATTCTTTTAACCCATTTTTCGGTGCATTTCTGTTTGCTTACGAATTTACATAACTCATACTTTTTTTTAAGTCATTAATTTCTTAAGAGTAAAAACATGGACATCTTGGAGCAGGCTTTGAAGTTGAAATCCTAAAGGATTAGTTCCTACTACTACCTTTTTTAAAAGCTCGGAGATAAGCTATCTCTGTAGTACAATAAGAGGAATTAAAGTACAGGACATATCACATGACATTTTGAATAATGTGGAGATTTCAAGACTCATATCCAATTAAAAAAAAAAAACCTTGGATAACCAAGGAAGTAAGGGGTCAGGTCAGAATCCAATGTCACTCATTTTTAGATCCAGCAGCTTTATGAAGTGTGAATTTCATTAAAAAAACTTTCAATGCCTTCAACCAAAACAGAATAAGGGATGTCTTATGTAAAAGAACAGTAAGCATTTTGTCACCTTCCCTACAAAAGGCAGGTTTCTTATTTCTTTTTGGTCTTTTTATTTCGTTAATTTAAAAAAACTGAAAGAACTGACAGGAAAAACACCACCAGCATAGCTGGCTTAGCCCAGTGAGCTTCAAGGGACAGCTGAGATGGGGCAGTCACTATCACCAGGCTCCCAGAGCCTCTCCCTCAGCACAGACACGAATACAGCTGCATTTAGACCTGAAGTAGATCATATCCGCAGCAAAATATTCTAGAAGTATTACCTACTGAATTCTGTTTCATTAAATAATAAAAAAAGGGGTGTGCATAGGCTTATCAAACAAATTGCCTCACTGGACAAAGCACTTGTTTTAAGATAATATATTCCTTACTTGGCTCAGCAAATGTCTACTTCTGAAACAGATCTGGCTTAATTCAACACATAATTTTTCTTGATTACCTACTTATCATGATTTTCATTCTCACATGGTGTTTCTGATTATCCTCTTAATGAGTCCGGTGTTGCACTGAAGACAATCAAGCCTCTCTTTCCATCCATGTCCTTTAGTGCTCGTTCCAAATGCAGACTGAGCCCAGGACTAACTGGCTTCGTCACTGGATGTCACTGTTGCAGCACTGAAAGCTTTGGTATTTTCTGTGGCAGCAGCAAGCAACTACAGTTGTATTATATTCCTTTGTTACTATTATTATTATTGGTTTGCACTCCTGCTCAGGATGCAATCAGTGTGAGTTTTATTATAAGTTAAATATTTAGAAGTATTCAGGCCTGAGGATAATTTCCACTTGCAGGGGAAAGTATTTCATTAAACTTTTAAAACTCTTTCCATTTTAATTTAAAAGTATGCCCTTTTTTTATTTCCACTGCTCTGATAAGAGATTTGTTTCTGAATATCTTTTTATGTATGCACAGTATACATATTTCTGCCACTACAGATATACACACAAATATATATACACACGCCAGTACACAAGTAATATACTTATTTATGAATATGTATGCACATATAACATTGATATAATATTTCTTTAATCATTCCAAAATAATTTCTGATATAACTATTGCAATATCTAAAATACCTACCCCTTGCTCTAACAAAACCAAGACAAAGTTCAAGAAACAACTCTTCCTGTTCAGAATGTTGAAAATGGAATAATTTAGGCATGCATATAAGTAGCTTACATTATCAGAGACTTCTTACAGGGGTTTTTCCAAACCCCTTGGAAATGTATTATAGCAGCACCAAAATCATCAACTAGAAGTATAGTATGACAGTATTATTTAGCTGTTTCTAACTCTTGGTTAAAGGAAACAAAACTGAATTAAATTGAGTATGCTTTTAGACAGAAAACCACAAAACAAGCAGAACTTCCCATTCACTGGACTTTCTACTGATTTCTCAGAAAGCTGTGAGTACACCTGTATTTTCTTTATCTTGACAAAGGAAGAATAGAAGTGGAAGTGATTTTCTTTACAAAGGGTGTGGCTGGGAGACAGACTGCACCCAGTTCACCTTCTGTGTCATTTTGGGTTTTTCAGTATGCTGGCTTCTCCCAGGCTGAACCCCCCTCTGTGATGTGGCTGGGGGAATAAATCAGCTACAGGAGATGCACAAGCCATACCATAAGGAAGAGCAGCAGGAGTCCCAAAATATGCCTTCAGAAAAGTATTTTAAGGGCGTGAGTAAGTGAAGGAGGTGGCAGCTGAGGACACCACCATCTGCTGCCAGTTCTGGGGAGCCTGAGCAGCCTGTGAGAGGCGTTTCCCGGCAGACAGAGCTGGCCCCAGCCCCTGCTGCCACAGGGCCAGACCTGCTGCCTTCTGCTCCCCCCAGCCCCAACATGGGTACCCTCCTGCCAGCAGTGCCTCCCAGCATCCCTGCCCCACTTGTCATTTCTGCTCCATCACCTCCTGGCTCCTCGTGGCGACACCAGACACAGGAAGGCAACCCAACACACAAGCAGGAAACCTGTTTTCCAATCTGCTAAAAACCAAAATAAAGCATTACCAACAACTACTGTGATAAAGACCTGCACTTCCTGGGGCTGGCTGCTTCCTCCCCAACTCACTGCCTTGCAGCCTTCCAGGTGTACTTTTGGAGAGGAAAAGGCTTCTCTAGGAATCACAGAGACAGTAAAAATCGTTTGGGAAACACCACCTAAACTTTGGCTCTTTTCAGTTGCTACCCAGTTTCTAAGACAGCATCTCTAAGCAAAACACACTTTTCAAGTGTGTTCAGAAGAAATCATTAGCTGAAGCCAGGCAGTTGTTCCCGTGACAGTTATTGCAGTGCACACGCTTACCAGGGAACAGGGGACAATTGTTTACACAGTGCTTACAACTCTCACAACAATTGTCTGCCCTTTACCGAGCTCCTGCCTTCCAAGAAACAATTTGTGCTTCTCAGATGACAGAGAGCTAATCCATCTTCAGCAAAGCTTATGCTGCCTAGCAGTGAGAAAAAGATTCCTGTTCTTTTAGTATTTAATACTACTTTTCTGGTACTAGAAAATAAGTAATAAATAATGAGATTAGACATGTGGAGGAAGTTCAAACACCAGATTGCACTTCAAAAAAGGGAGAAGTGCTGGATTAGAACGGGAAAAGAAAAAAGGCTTGTTTAAATCCAGCACCAGCCTGTTTCAAAACAGATCAATCAAGAGAAGACTGTGCCAAACATGGAATACTCTGTACACTGTGATACTGAAACTCATGACATTATACAAGTTGTGTGTCACAGGTCCCATCAGACTGCTCCAGGTGGGAAAGCCCTTTCCAACTCGTTAGGCAAGAAACACCTTAGATGACTCATATCCATCAAATTAGTCAGTGGTAACATCATTTGCTGCTTTCTTCGGAAGAAAAGTTACTGCAAGGAAGGTGCTGGATTCAAAACATCTCTTCCATGCAACTGTCTCATGGCAAACACACAAAATAACAAAACACTAAAACAGATCCTTGGCAAGATTGCCTCTCCCAGGAAACAGAAAATGGAACATAATGCCTTTCACAAGAGTTTTCCATTTTGGCTTGATCATTTCAAAATGAAGAGTAAACATCTGGAATATTGACCAGGCAAAGCTACTCAAGTGTGTGCCTAACTCTAAACATGTAAGTGATAACTCTGGAATAAGGCAGTACTTTTAAAAGGAGAAGAACGCAACAGGTTGCTGCAGAGAACTTCACTGATTGCTGCATTCTTGTCTCATGCAGCAAGTTCAGACATGTTGGTCTTCTCAGTAGCTGGGTGAATGAAGCAATTTAAACTGTATCCACAGCAGTTCCTTAACAGTAGTGAATTAATGACAGCTCACCTGAAAGATTTACTCAGAGTGCTACCAGAGGACAAGTCAGAAAGGAGTCTGAGAAGTCTGTGGAGGACTGAGAACAATGTAATGATCCTGTTTCACTCATTAGAAAGAAACACCATATTTAAAGGTGCTTCCTGGGTGCTAAGTACATCCTTAGTAAAGCGAGTTTAATGGGACTGTTCAGAATACTTACCAAAGCTGTATTTACAACATACGGAAAACTGTGTGGCTCTTATGGGAAAATCCAAACAATTATAGTAAAATCCTAATTTGCTGAGTGGCAAATTTTTAACTGGAAAGAATCTCTCATTGTAATATTCTCATCACCTTTCCTGAATTAGCATATTTTAATAAGAAAACAGGCAGTGAAGGAGGATTTTTCATAAGGCTTGTGTGCTGTAGGTAAAAGAAGATTAAGAATTACTCTACATTTTTCTTTGATCCACTGCAATCTATTTCTAGCACTACACAAATCTCCACTAGATTCTGGCAGAAGCCTGTCAGCTTATTTGATTTCTTTCCAGCCTGGGAGATAGCAGGGGTGATATTTTTTGCTTACTTATACCACAGGGTAACAAAATTTGCCCAGAGCTAAGATGCTGCAATACACACACCCTGCTCTAATGCACTGGATATCTCTTCTAATAGACACATATAAATTTCTTTGACAGAATAACCCTCACAAAACCAAGTTACAATTTCTGGCACTTAATGTTTCAAAGAAGCTTTTAATACAAGCTACTTGCAGTAAATCAAATACAGAAACAGTTTCTTCTCAAAAACTAAACAAGCTGAACACAGATTTTTTACCGATCAGAGTGCCGTGTTGGACCATGTTCAATTAAAGATGTTTAAATACTCCCCCCAACAGATTTAATTCCTCCAACTCTATTTTAAAAATTTGTTGCTTGTTGGAGAAATAGCTGATATAGAGATACAAGATACCTCTTCATGGGGGCTTTTCATCCTATCAAGATGTATAATTTGACCAAATTAATTTTTCCTTTGAATGCTTTGAAATAATAATAGCAACACAGTAACAAAAATAATAAAGAGAAGCAGCAGCTTACGTTGACACTATATGCAAAAGAAAGCATGTTACTTATAGACTGATTTAAATATTTCCAATTTCAAATATTTTGAGGGACAGCTATGACAGATAGGTCCATCCTTTCCACCCACCCTGCAGTTCTGGAACACACTGGCACAGATTTCAGCCAGGAATGAAAACTAAGAGAAGAGCTATATATGCAGAAAGACAGATTGTGATTACCAGCTTCCTTTAAGAAGGCTCTGTTCATTCAGTTGTTCCTTCCAGTGTTATTTTACAGTGAGCTGTAGTAGCATGCAGAGTATTTCTTACTCAGTCAGGACAGAGAATGCTGAGTTTTGAGGGTAAATCATTTCAGAAATGTGACAAATGGCAAACTTCTCTCTTATTTTTTTTCCCTTACTGCTGAACTGACAAAAATAGTTAGAAGTGTGGAAACTTTGTAAGCAAGAGAGGCTTGAATAGATTACTAGGGTTGGAATTGCTCATACACTGAAATGCAAGAAGAAAATGAAGTTTTTCAGGACCTCTTCCACAGATATGAAGTGATATGTATACAGGCAGAAGTATTTTTAAATTTCAAGATGTTTCTTCATTTCTGTTACTGTAGTGCAGGGAACAAAGGATGGGACCAAGCAAAACAAGAAAGCAAAGTGGAGTGTTTGTTAGAGTTATCAGTTGCTCATGAGAAAAAAACCCCAAACCAACGTATTCACGAGAACATACACTATTATGATTAACCATTTTCAACATAGGTATCTTGGACTTTACGAAACAATTTTCTTTCTTACACAAGGACCACTGGTTGAATTAGTGCTATTGATCAGGATGCAAATTTGGGCTTTTTTGGTTGGGTTTGTATGATTTGGTTTGCTTTTTTCCACATTATGTCAACATTTTAATGAAGAACACAGGCATTATCACTGTTTTGTTCCAATTAAAACAAAGATCTTACAGGTTTCTGAATTGTGCTTTTCGGATACCAACTGTAAGCAGGTGGACAAGCCAGCTGGAAAGCAGAAGGAAAAAAAAAGAACGGGAAGAAGTTTTAATTGCTCAAAACAAGAGACACTTATTTAAAGATGAATCCCTGCGGAGGTTTTGTAAGTATTTTTGGAAAAATAAAAATATTCATGCTAACATAGATCTTCCCTCAGTAAAGAGAATTTTTCCTGAAACCAAAGTGCTTTTTGCTAAACATAGATGATTCACATCATTAAAAGAAGGTCCTTCGATTTTTAAGGAGAATATTCATTTTTCTGACCAAAATATCATTCTCAACTATCAAAGCTTTTCTCACAAGAGACAGCAGAAAAATTTCAACCCAAATATCTGTGTGGATAATGAGCTACCAGTTCTTTCTGCTTAGGAAATTAAGGAGCACTGGTTAATCAAGGGATCTGTTGTCAAGACCTGGCATGGCTATAAGGCATAGCAAGGCTCACGTGCTTAAAACACCAAACATGAGGAGAGTTTCTTGGTGATTTATTACCGGTCTTGGGTGAAAAGGATTAAACTTCACCATATTCCATTTGATTACTTGCCACCAACATTTCAGGATCATTTGTGAGTTAGGTGTAGTTTTTACTACTGTTCAAGAGGGAAGATGGCATTTCTTCCTTCATTGTTGCCAACTACTCTTTCTGCCTGTGAAATCCAAGAAAGTACCTTGAGCTCTGCAATAACCAGCAGAGCTGTGCAGAGCACACCGAGCCTGGAGCTTTCTCCCCAGCTCACAGATGGACCTTTATGCTTTATGCCAATGCCTGCAATGTGGCTGCAAAGAACCCATTTAATTTTTATTTCAAAATGGACTTGAAAGCAGACAGTCTGCTCGGTGCAGCTTTATCAGTAGGTGAGAAAATGCTGCCCTGCTACAATATACACATCTGAGGTTAAACAGTACAATATGTTACTGGATGAACATAGGATTTGTGATTTCTTTACTCACTGTATGATATATGAAGATTTTATTGTTCACATACTTGGATTTTCTAAAATATAAGGATTCAAACAAACACACAAACAAACCAAAGCCAACAAACCCACAGAAAAAAAACCCAACAAACAAAAACCCCAAAACACCAACTGCCAACTGTTTTTCCCACTTACAGGTGATACAGCAAATATTCTCTATATGTGGTACCAAGCAATTGCTGTGGGGAAAAAGGTCAATCCTCCACCGAGTATATTTTTGTTTAGTAAAGAACCACACTCATTCTCTGGTATTACAGTGGCTACTTGTGAGAACATCTCTTCTCCTCCAAAATAAGCAGACTTTATTTAAAGTGAAAAGCCAAATAATTACCACCTCACAGCTGGAGATACTCCAGCATCCTCTGGCACATCTGCAAGTGTTTGGCTCTACCAGATTTTGGAAGTCCACTGCTCAGAAAAGCAGTTTAACCACTAGAGGGTGAGGAAACACTCCCAAGGGTTCCGCTGTGTCACTGCATGGCCACGATATGATGCATCACAGTTTTGTAGCACTTGCTCATTACTTTCCATTTTTTCATCTGCATATCCTATACCTTCTCAGAATTACACATACTAATTAAATTACAGAGATGTTTCAGTAAACTGGACCACACAGAAACCTCTGAGGTACAACTTCTTTGTAGATAGGGGGTTCCTGTTAAAGTCTGAAATATGCAGAAGTTCTAGCCAGGATTTAGAACAAAATTTTTTCTTCTGGAATGACACAAATAACACAACCTGATAAGAAACTATGCATTACTTACTGCTGTTGGTATAAGCTTTAAGGCCTTGAAAACAGAACCAGTAGAAAACAAAAACCAGAACCTGAAAACTGTGTATCTTCGCAGATCTCAGTAATAAATAACTCACAGATTTGCTCTGCTTGGAGTTCTGGAGACCTCAAAAATACATTGATTACTTTAAAAAGCTTCCTAGGGGAACTTCTGCATTTCTTTAGAAATATGACAGTTACTCCTTTGGTCAATATCACCAAAAAATGATATAAAAATTCATCTCTCAGTCCTAAATTTGTCTCTACATTGTTATTAAAGTCATTGCAATACAATTAATGCTTTTTACACAGAGCAGTTTCCTATCTGAACAAATGCTTCTGATTATAAAGACTTTATCTTTGGAAGCTGCCTCAGGAAATATGTAGCATACCATGACTAATTAAAAAACTATGCTAGATTATAATTCATGGCTCTTTAAAGCACACACAACCCCCCCACCTATGGAATATCTGCTAGGTCTTCTGTTCAATCACTGAAATCACTTCAAAAGAAGAAAATTATTTATTAGTCTAACAGTAGTGAATCCTACTGTACAGAATTAAAGAGGGGTTTCTTTCAGCATATTTTTAGTCAAATTTTTCTTCCAAAATGTTGATTTAAATCCAAGACAACAGAAAGGAAATTCCAAATGAATGGTGCAGCTAAGGGAGATACAACCCATTTTTGTCTTGCTGGATCAATCCACAGGTCACCTCTCTATTTGCCTGCACATGTTGTAGCTGACAAAGGCTTTATTGTTCCAATTAAAGAGAGAAACATCTTAGTAGAACGACCTTTTTTCCAACAGTTCCTGCCAATAGTTTTGGATCTAAAGGAGATGAGGAAATAAATACCTGAATGAAGGAATCTTTCTTTTTTTTTTGCATGAGGTGCTGTGCTCATCCACAGCTGCTGCATTAAAAGCAGAAAACCTACCCCAAAATGCATGTATGGCATAACCTATTTTATGAGGATAAGAAAGATGTTAAATATTTCAATCTATTTTCTACAAAACAAGGTCAGTGATGGCTTGAATTCCTACTATTTCCAACTCACTACTGAAAAGTAAGAAGAGGGAATCAATGAATAAGTTTTCCTAGTTGCTAAGTGCTCAACCTCTTCCTGCCCAGGCACTGTAATTTTTGTCTAGTTTTTCTTTTGTTTATTTGTTAAGGTTTCTAAGTCTGAATTATAGCCATAGAGGTTCTTTGTCTGGAGGCAAGTCAGGTTATACAGAGTAACCTTCCAGAGAAGACACATCTTTGCAGACAATCTTAGCAAAAAGAAATACTGTAACTGTGTTAATGCCACTTTTACTTTTCCCGCGGCTATGCCACCCGCGCTTTTCTTCCGTCGGCGTTCTCAATGAGAGAGGGGACACTTCGAGATCATTACGGTTTATTGCTTAAAATAACAAACAAGGCATCAGTCTCTGAGGCGTGAGATTTAGCTATAAGCCGGCATGACTAGAAGAGTCACAAGATTTAGGGTTACCAGACAATTTATAACTTTCTAATCCAATAGACACTTAAAACGAAACTTTGTTTTGACTTTCTGACCTATCACCTCTAGTAGTTTTTGCTGCACTGCAGAGGTCTCTCGACCAATAATAAATCTTGTCACGTACCTGTATTTTTCTACTGTTACATCTAAACCCTTAACTTATTACTATAAAATTACATTACTATACTTAAAACTTTTTAACTATAACACTCGATATATATTCTTACTTAACTACAGAAACTCAGGCTTGTAATTCTCTTGTTTAAGGTCCATAAATCTCTGTTAATTAGGCTAGATCTAGTTTCTTCCAGGGCTGTAAATCAAACCCTTCACTCTCTGTGGAAGCTTTTGCTCCTGCGTTTCCCACATAACTGAAAAAAACAGGTCTGCAGCAGTCTGTTTTAAGAAGCAACAGATGAAGTGTACAATTCATTTCTTGACGTTGCTTATTTGAGCTGTTTAAGTGTGCCATGCTTGCAGGGATAATGCAGGGGTTTTCAGAAACTATGTAACAATTTAGGACTTTTGAATATCAGACCTAATTAGGATTGACTTCTGCAAGATAGTTATTTAACAACCCATTGAACAAGTTATCCTATCTGTTAATACAATATAAAGTTTTATAAGACAAAATTAGTAAGAGAGAGAAAATAGGAAAAGAAAATAACCATTGATAAGAGGCTAAGTAGAAATTATAGCCTCTGGGGAATTAAGAAGTTAACCCCTCAAGCATTACCTGATGCTGTGAAAGTACAGAACAGACCTATTTCACATGAACAGGATTTGAAAGTAAGAATTGTACTACAGGCTCTCTGTGTGAAATATGCAAATAGTAGTCATTAGTAAGCAATTTTATTCATAGACAAAATGTGATGTAAATGGAGCTAAACCTAAAGCAAGGCAGCTCAGCTCTGTTGCTGTGCAGAGGGTGAGCCCTTGCACTGCTTTCAGCATCCTTGATTAGAAAGACTAATTTGATGGCCAAGGAGTGAAGTCACTTCTGAGCCCCTCAGCTCTCAAGCCAAGTAAAAAGGAGGCTCACAGTGATACAGTTCTGGACAACTGCAGCAGAGCTTCAGGAAATTTTCTATTTCATCACAATAGTATGTTGCTCATTTCCACAAGCCCCCCAAGGTTATAAAATACACGTTCTCTTCCAGAAACGCAGAGCAGAGAAGCAGGGCCACTTTCCCCAACTGGCTGTTCTTACCAAGCATGTTCTGAACAATGTGCTCACACTGCTGGCAGGTTGTCAAGAATCACATTCTTTATACACAACCACTCTAAAAGATAATTTCTTTAACTCCTTCCTAGATCTTTTACGTAATGTAGGTAAAAGTACTGGGAACTTCAGCAGACATCACACTTATGAAGCAAAGTATCTCTGATTCTTGCTTGTCACCATTAACAAGAGCAAACCCCTCTAATCAGTGTTGTAGCAGCTTTGTTGGCCGAAAACCAACTTACACAATTTTAAGATCAGAGGGAAATATGTTTTAATTTTTATGCATTTCATTATAGATAACAAAGTCCCAGTGACCATCAAAGAGTGATTATAGAAACACCATTGCTTTCCATGATCTAAGAAAAGGGCAGACACTGACAAATCCTGATGAAAGTGTTCAAGCTCACTGATGGAGTGTGGTATCTTAGATAGTTCATGGTTCCTGAAGGGCCAAAGCCATGAAGAGTTCTACAACAGAAGTATCATTTTTCAAGCCTTATTCATGCCAAGGCATTAAACCAGGAGCAGAACAGAATACTTCCTGCCCAAGGCTCCAACATTCCTCTTTCTCAGTCTTGGACTGCAGTACAAGGTTTATAACCTAGGTTTGATCCTGCATGGGCTCCTCACTGGGACCTTTCCTACTCCACCCACAGCAACATCTGCTCTTAACTAGGCATGAGAGAGTTTGAGGAAAAGGAGTTCTTCAGGTGTGAGTTGCAAGAGTCTCATAGAATCGTTCTGGAGAATTACATCTTTTTAAACTGTTCTTGGTGCTGGAGATATCACTTAACTTCCCATTGTCACTGTATTAGTCTATTAAAAATACATTAAAAAAGCCAAAACAAGCAAGGGCTGCTAATTCCTCTTTTATATTTTTAATGTTATGTTCCTTCCTTTCTCCACTGTCTCTTCAATACCTTTCCAATCCAAAAGATCATATAGTAGATCATATAGCATTTAGAGCAGAATTTTTTGTTCAGAAACAAATATAAAGCACAATACAAGAACAGTATCTCTAAAACCCTAAAGATATCTGCAGGAACAAATGGTCTCTCTGCTATATAAAGCTGCAGGAACAGCTATTATAACTAAATATCACTTACTACAAAACACAAAGTTCTGCCAGCGATGTTTCCTCTTATCATCTGGCACCAATCTTGCTCTATGTCATATAAGGGACAATTCCTTCTATGGTTCTGACAATTTCTCTTTCCACTGACTATGGTGCTTGACTAGGAAGAGCAAATCCTTCTGTCCTCTTCTCTGTAACCATTAAAGACAGAAAATTTAAAAGTCTGTTCAGTTAATCTTCCCTACAGTTTCTAATAAAATGCACAATACACTGAAATATGCTGCATGCTTGAATTGGTGCCAGTGGAAAGCCAATCCCTGCTATAGATTTAATTTCAGAATGGATCATACAGTACATTTAACTGGTTTGACTAAAGCTCACCAGCAGGTAACACCAACACTCCCTAGAGACAAGGACAGTGTAGCACTATCATTTAACTATAGTCTACAAGTCAACTTTAAGTCAATGGGACAAGAAAACACTTGGGCAACAGTAACTGGGATTCTTTGAGGACAGTGGGAGGGTTTTGCTTTTGACCATGATGATTCTGACTGTCAAGTCAGTAATTTTCCATTAAACTGCCAAAATCGCCAAAATTAAAGCACCCAAAGTCTGAACAAATACAGAATTTATGTCTTAGAGATAAAAACAGGCCTGTAATTGAACCTGGAATTTTTGGAACAGGAATAAAGGTAGATCTTCAGGAAATGCAAAGCCTGTCAGAAACCAAGAAAACATCTTCCAGCTCACATTGATGGAATGAACTATTTGGATAACATGCTTTTTATCCTCGTTATCTTACAGAGTTCAGCTGGAAAGTTCCTGCTTGCAGTTTTAACCTGTTTCAGTTTGTGTGTCCGCAACGTAATTTTCCTACTAAAATGTAACCCATGATGGTAACTTCAGGGTTGACCTAAACTGCCACTGGAACTTGGACATTAATTCCAGAGAAAAGAGTGAAGCTTTTATTTTCTCCATGGCATCTCACTGTAGGAGGACCTTTAATTCCGGAAAACCATCCAGTGATTAAAATGCAGACCAGATGTTACAAGCTCATTTTGAAAAGAACATTCCCACAAACCTTCTGAATTCTAATCTACAAGCACACAAATTATTACACGTATATTTTACACATTATGTGAATCTCTAGCTATGATTCATAAATAAGTTGTGAAAAAAGTGTTACAGACTATGATCCTTTGGTACAGACTATGATTTCTATGGTACTGTATGCTTAGACAGGAATATCCCATCATCTAAATGCATAATTTTGTCTACTATATGCTACTTTTATAGATATATTTATTATTTTTAAAGTTCAAAACAAAAGAAAGCAACTAAAAACATTTTAGAAGTATTTCTTTAAAAGGCATTTGAGTTACTTTTTTCATTTTTGGTCAGACAAATTAGCAGGAAGATTCTACTTTAATACCTCTCATAATTTGGCAATGGTACAAAATGACCTAAGCATGGAGAAGAAAAATTAAATTTTGAAAACAAAAGTAATAATTCTAACCCCGGAGACAAGAAGCTCCAGCAGAGATGCTCAGTACCCTGAGAACATATTTTGTGTCTCACTCAGCATTTCCAACCTGAAAGGAAGGAAAGACAGTCCTAATCCCAGGAAGCAACTGCAAGTGTGACATAGGAAGAGCACTGAGGGCTGCAAATTAAAGGAGTTGACTTTTTCTTGGAACTCTCTAGTAGTGAGCAAAATCTTTGATTTAAAGACTTGAGATAACAAAGACAGCCCAATGCGATTTCACAAGCACACCTGGTACCTGATTATCCTCACCACATGCATTTTACTCCTAAAAAGAATATGCTGCTTTTGATTCCCAAAACAGGGTTGCCTTGTTATAAAGGCAGCTATCAGCAATTTCCTCCCAAGCTATTATAGGAACACAAAGACAACAACATTTTACTTGTTGTTAGAATTCAAATGATTTAATTTCTCATATTTTTTCACTCATTTCCTCCCCAGCCAATATCCAGTTGCTAATTAACTTCACCAGGATTGAGGGCCACTATCTAAAGCCTAATAATTTTTCAAATCAATTTACCAAATATATATCACAGAGCCAGACAAGTGTGCTAACTACAAAATAGCGTAACTATGCCATTTTTCTGCATTTCCTATACATGCTAAAGTAAAAATCCCTCAAAGGTCAGCTGCTCAACCAGCAGTACAACTTGAACTAGTGATTTTGGACTAATTCAATTTAATACAGTCCCAAATAATGTCCCCTGAATGGCCACTCTGTGATAGAGTGAATTTCCCCCTACAGTTAATTGGCAAAATGCAGCTGATGTCCCACACCATCAAAAAGATTAATTTATTGTCACATATTTTACCTGGATTGGAATGAGATATAAAGCATTATTAAGCAGTTCAGCAAAAGGAAGACAGAAATGCATTAAAGTCTTTTGCAACTTTCACTTTGGCGCCGATTTCGTAGAAGCAAAAAAAAAGGAAAGGTATAAAGATTAAAACTCCTTAGTGATTGTAGATTTGCCAGTACTAATCTGAAGTTATAAAACTGCTATATGATAAGATGCCATATTCTATAAACATTCTTACTTTGATTTCAGCTACTGCAGTATGTCTTAATGCAAATACAGTTAAAGGGCTTACTGCAAAAAGAAATAAAGCTTTTAAAAGAATTTAGAAGAAGAAATATGAAAGAAACTTGCACTTTCCTTGTGCATCAAGATGAAAGCTTTGTACAGCTGCCCTGCACTGTAATCTTATTCATGTTTTTCTTTATAAAAAATAGAATCTTTCTCAAACTTCTCTCTCTGCGAGGCTATTAAATCATTTCTATATACAGATTAACAGCCACCTAAAAAGTTTTGTGCAGATTTGGGAAGTAAGACATCCTTTAAATGTGGGTAGGCTGTACAAATAATGATGATTTACCATGAAACAGCTTTCAATCACAAAAAGTTAATCCAATAAAACATAATTTTCCTTGGGAGTATACCAATGGAAAGCTACAATCAAATCTATGCAGAAAGCCAGAACCTGAAGACATTTGTAAAAAGTATCAGTATCATTTAGGGCTAATTATTTAAAAGATAAAATTATGTCAGTCAAGTACTCTTCTTGCTAGTCTCCTTTTCATTTTGCCCTTTTTATTCTGTGACTTATTAAAGTAACACTAGCAGCAACATGAGAAGTCTGGACTCTCACCCGCCACAGGAGAATAAAATTCTGAAACTGTTTAAAAAAATGAAAAATCATTTAATACAGAACTCATCTCAGTAGTTAGATGAAAAACTGCTGACTGTTATTGGTTATACAACAAAGGAGATTCTTTCCTTCTTTCAAGCCTTCTTATGGACTTGTACTTAAGCTCCAGAAAATTGTAACTTATCCAAAGTTCCAAGTGTGTTCTCCAGTTAGGAAGTTCATTATTTCAAAGGATGATTTGTCTACAGCAACAAACAACCCTTGCTCTCTGGCACAGGCCGTACTTATTACATAAAGCCGTAACAGGAGAAAGTGTATCAAGTACCTGAGGCTTTATCTTTCTTCAACATTATGTGATGATATTACTACAACCATGTGAGACATTTTTAGTATTTGGGGCTTTTTTTACATTTATGTTTCTAGCATTAGATGATGAACAGGCTTTAAAAGTCACTGGGAGTTGTAACAAAGCTGCTGAAAATCAGGTGTCCTTTTGCCTCCTTCTCTGCCTGAATTTACTGTTAG
Source organism: Dicrurus megarhynchus (assembly GCA_013399195.1). Classification (NCBI taxonomy): domain Eukaryota; kingdom Metazoa; phylum Chordata; class Aves; order Passeriformes; family Dicruridae; genus Dicrurus; species Dicrurus megarhynchus. The sequence continues at coordinate 17,672 of VXAD01008760.1, forward strand.
GACTTGAAAATGTAGAAATCCAAGTATGACTATAAAGATAAAAATGGATATGGTCAAAGCAGATGAAGTCAGCAGGACAAATATCTCTTGACCATCTTTTGGTGAAAGACTGGCATGGGTTACAAGCAACAGAATCACACTACATGACAAAGATGATGAGACATTTACTAGCAAAAAAAATGAACAGGACTCTTAAGCAAGCTGAGATGGAAGCTGAATGAATGCACATCTCTAAGCGTTAATAATCACTTAAAATGTGTCCTTTTACATCCTGCTTGCCGTGGCCTAAGGCTAGGGTGGGAAAAGGGAAAAAAAGTCATTCTAAGACTGGAAAAGAATTGGAATTGCCACAGAAAATGCAGTGCAGCAAACTCCTGTCCCCACTGGGCAGGTGTCTGACATGGACAGACAACGGTTGTTGTCAGGAATGGAGCAGAGTTAGTGTGACAAAAACATGAGACAAGTTGCCTTCTGCAACTGGAGGCTGGCTCACAGCATCGATTTCCCTCACTTCAGCTCAAGTTGGCAGTTTCTGCCATAGCATTCTACATTTGCCTGGTAAGTTTTTGTGTCCTTACTCTTAACACAATCTCCACAACTCATGTGATCTGAGTTTCTCCTGCTGGACAAGACAATGTTAAGGACATTTCTAAAACTGATCCAACTACTGCTTCTGCTCAATGTGAAGCCAGCTGTGCTACAGACCTTCCTTTTGTGATACACATACAGATCAGGAGAACCAAAACTGCTGCCTCGTCAGCAGCACCTCTGCCTGCAATGTGACTCCTGTAGGTAATGCCTTAACCAGATACAGAGTGCATTGTGGGCAATACACTTCTCTGCCTTTTTGAGAGAAAAAAAAATTGTCTACTCTTAATGACTTTAGTAACTTTTATGACCTTGTTTTACTTGGAAATAAAATTTGTTTGTCATCCTTTTATCTCAGAGGGTGTATTTACAGCCTTCTCTGACATGAAACAGCAAAGGAAAATCCTCTAGTGACTCTCTCTAAATCACACTCATTCAATATGCTTTTGCTCTGCTCTTTGTTGCTTCTGTCTAAACTGAATCAACTTATCTTTCTGATCTCTTTCTTTTGGGAAATATTTTCTTCTTTAATCTTATTGATTTCCCTCTTGTACCCTATCTGATTGACAGTAGGTTAACTGGGCATTATATTTAAGGCAACATATGCCTTTAATGAAAGTACACTGCAAACATCATAACTTAATTTCATGACATCCTTTCATCATTGCAATATAAAATAATTGTGTCTGGTCATCTTATTTTCTTGATAACATCATCTTAGAACTTGTCATCAGTGTATTGCCACAACTACTGTTTCCTTCTACCTTATTTTCACACAAAGCAACCTTGGAGAATTACTTGACATTGGCTAATACTGTTAAGCCTTAAATGAAATAGGAATATATTTATCACCTGTTCCTTCTTGGGGACTTTAGGGAACACTTAAGACTTCACAGCAAATTTGTTTTAGCAAAAACCCAAACAAACCCAGAAAATGTATACAGATTTTGTAATCTCAGTTATATACTAAGTATCTTCAAAGCACATAACATGCAAAAAAATGAATCAATCACAATATAACACCGCAATCTATAAATGAAAAGGTGACCTATTGACTTTCTTAGGTGGAAGCAATAGGCATTACTAAAAATCAACAATGATTGCAGTACCAACAAAATACATAAAGATGGCCTGTTGCTCACTTAAAACCATTCACTAATATAGTTAAAAGTAATTGAGAGTACTTGCAAGATAAACCTGTCTCCTACCCTCTAGTACCTAACCCGTCTGGTGTTTTTACAGCTTGTCTTGTCTGTCTCTCCTGGCACACTGAGATCTCGTGTGTTCAGCAGTCAGTCAGTGCAGAGCTCACTGTGGGTCAGAGCACATTGCCAGTCATGAATTTTATCAAAAACCTGACATGGAAATTTTACCATGAAAAATGAACATGCCTGTTAATAATATGAAATATGGTAATAATATGAAATGCCTTTAAACAAATAATTGGCAAGAACCACCAACCCTTGCACTAACAGAATCTGACAATTTACTTAATTTAATATTTATCTACCTTTTTCTTTACTTTATGCAGGGGAAGAAGGATTAAAACATTCAGACATTGGACAGAAGAAACCAATCCATGCACTCAGCATGAAGGAGACCTAATATCCCTTCCTATGTTTTAAATTCCTTTGCAGCCTCCTCTCTTTGTGGAGTTCATTCACAGGACATAGGCACACTATCTTCTCTCTTCACTCCAGCAAAGCTGCTTTTCTATAAAAGTCTGGCAGACTTATAAAACAAGGGTATCCCCATCACCCATAAAATAATAAGACAGATAAAGGAAGTGCCTGACTTTAGAAACTTTTCCACAGAACTTGGAATTATATAGCACAGAAAGAAGTCATTGCAGTCTGGCTTTGCTTTTTTGTAGAGTTATGAAAAGTTTCAACTTCTTGTAAGAGAAATGCTGCTGTTTAACAGCTACCCAAGCCTCCTCTCATTTCAGAAGTTTTGTTTATGCTGAAACCTGCTCCACAGGAAAACAAATTATTTCAAACCAATAAATGACACAAATAAAAGAGGCAAAACAAGTTTCATTAAGGTATTTATATCTGCTAGTACAAAAGCCAGATATGATTTCTGCTTCTATCTTGGATAGAGAAACATGCTGCATGAAAAGCAGACTTTTAGGAAGGTTCATTTCTTTGAAGAGCTGGGTATGAGGCCTGTTGCACCTATTCCCCTATGAAAATTGAGTCCTGTTTGTAATAGTTAGCACTGAAAAATAATAACCTGCAATGCCTTTCCCTTAAAGTTGTTTCAGTTTCAATAAAATTAAATTTTGCCCTACTACCAAAGACGAAAATTAAAATCTTCTAGTGATCCAACAGCTGCTTTTTTGTTTGTGCTGAACGGTGTCCTTAAATGGGATGTCACCAAGTGAAAGAATATCCAGCTCACCAAGTAGCATATGACATACAATACATGTCCAGTTGTGATTGATCACCCAGAATTCTGTTCATCCTTCTTTATTCCCATCCACCTTCACACAAAAATTCTTTTTGACTGATTGCTTTAGGATAAACAGTGTCTCTCTCACCTGAATTACCTCACTTACTACCTTGAGGTCTTTGTTTAAATACCTTACTCATTTAAATCACACAGCTTGTTGCACTGGATCTTTCTGGGTGAAAGGAGGAATACATTACTAGAGTTTGGAAGCCTCATATCTTTTTCTGTGTAAAAAACAATTTCCATGAGGTGAGCATAATTTCACCTTTAGCTTTTTCAGTAACAAACCAAAAAGAAAAAAAAATAAAAGGCTTAATTTCCTTTGATGGAGCTCATTGTTTTCAGAGTAGGGTTTAATTTCGGGGTGGGGCTGTTTTTGTTTCTTTCCTTTTTTTTCTTAATATTTAGGTGACCAGCGCTACTACTAACATCTGTCCAGAGTGGATTAATTAAAAAAAAAAAAAAAAAAAAAGGAATTTTCTTGATTATTTGTGTGTGGTCAAACCAAAAATTAACTGACAGAAGAGGCTGGTGGATGACAAGGAGATGGCTCAGTCTATATTCATTGTGCAGATAGGTAGAATAATTTGGTCAGCAACAATTTCACCTTCAGGAATACAAGCTGGAACGGCCAAAGTAGTCAAAGGCCACCCCTGCTGCATATATCAATAAATTCAAAGGCACAGGCCTTCACTCTGTAAACTGAATTGCACCTGGAACTGTTATCAGCCAGTTATGCAGAGAAATGTACAGACACAGCAAGCAGCACCTCCGTAAAACAAAAGAGAAAATTACAGCTCATGCAATAAATATTCTCTCCATTTAGGCAGAACTACTTGCCCTTCACCTATTTTCTCATACTGCTGACAAAATAAGGAGAAAAACTCCACCCTTTTCACCCTTATGTCCACAAAGGGATTGACAGTTTCTTCCATCCGACCCCGTGTGGCACTACTTCATGTAAATATAAACAACAAGATAGAGAGGGAACTGCCTTCAATGGGCTGGAGTACAGGATTTCCAAATGCTATGCAGGAGGCATTACTGAGCTATATTTGCCATACATTGTCTCTCTCACATATTTAGGGTGTGTTTAAACCCTGGCAGTGCAGCAGTGATTACTGGATGAACATAAATCCACTAGCAGTAGCACTATTCCTAGCCTGGAAAACCCAGGCAGTCCCAGAAGAGCCCTTAACACATTTCTTCCTCTCGAATAAATCCAGTGCAAGGGTCAACAACTGTGAAGAGAGAGCCTGTATGGCATACACTCTGTTATTGAAATTTTGTAGCAATGTTAAAACTGCAGCACAGAATAATTTCTAAAGATTCACTGAAGCAAAGGGTAAAATGTTGTCACTTTTCCCACCAACCAGATATTCTCCCTCCCAGGAAAATACAACATTTATTCCTGTTGAACAGTTTTTACCTTAGACCTAGCAATGTATTTGAAGGCTTCAGGTTTGGGCATACATTTTGTGTGGCTTATCTGAGACATTCTGGCTTGCAATTAAAAACCAAACCACCCCCAACAAAACGAAACAAAAAACCCACCACACAAACCCCTCCCCCCATAAACCCTAACAAAACCCCCTTGTTTAAGCTATATGTAAATTTAAGGCACTGCATAAAATATTAAAATGAAATTCAGTGGGCACTGGCATACCAGGACATTTTGGATTCAGAGATCTCATGCATTTGTGACTTCTGAGATATTTTCATTGGGAGATCCAGGCAACTTGAGTTCTCATATCTTGCTCTTTCAAAAGGCCAGTAATTTTACCACTCTTGCCCAATTCAAAAACATGAATCATTCCACGTAAAGGAGACACTGGACCCAAAAATGCACCAGGTACTTATAAATCTCAGCCGTGTTTGAGTAAGTTTAAGGATGAAGACAGATTCTGTGGTTTTAATCAGTAAAAAAACTTCCTAAAGTACAGAAAGCCCATCTATGAATCCAGAGAAAGTTTGACACTATTAAAAACCCTTTTTTTCTCCCAGTCCTTTACTTAGAGTAAGAGGCAAAACCTGAAAAACTTGCACTGCTTGTGGAAACTGCTTCTCATTAAGCTGTCATGCTCTCTGATCATGTAATTTCACACTAAATATTTCTTCGATACAACAAATTTAACATGTAATGTTATACCGTATCTCATATATATATATTATATAGTATGATACTCCATTTTTGAACCAAGATTAAAGATGGAAAATGCTTGTAACAGCAGCGATGCAATCGTCACAAATAGTCTGAACTTTCAATAAGTACAGAATCCGTTTGTGAATCCTGTCATAGATCTAAATAGATTTCCTTTAAATACCTCTAGGTGGTGCTGAAATACAACCGTACCTTAAAAAAGAAACAATCACAAAGTAACTGTAGCACAGCTACCCTCTAAAATGTGTAGTACTCGCGGTTGTGCAGATTTACCTCAGGGAAACATAGCTGAATCACAATTTGAGTGCGGTATTAGTGTTTTCCTCAGGCACTTACCGCAATAGATTTCCCCCATATGATCAGGATGCCTTATAGCCAAGTCTGTAGTTGCAAAATATGAGGCTATTTCTTTAATTGATGGAAATACCCAATAAAAACAACAGGCACTGTGAAAACGTAGCTGTCATGAACACAGCATAACTACAAAGGAAAAGAAACATAAACATGTTTTGCCAAGAATTTCCCTTTCAGGTTGCATGGTTCACCCTGATAATCATAAATTTTGCCATTCAGTAGAAATAATGACACTGAAGCTACTAATAATAGTTGTCTGGGCATCAGCCCAGTTTCCTGAAATGAAGCAGAACTAACTGGCTTCTCCACAAACATATAATGGAAAGGAACAAAATCTTTGCCAGGCATAATTAACATGTGGTAGCATGATAATCAATACCAGATGAATCCATACTTTCTGGTTTCACAAAATACATAATAATTCCACACTGATGCTTATTTATAGAGAAACTGAAGTGCTAGAAATTATGAACATAGTTTATGGTAAAAGTCATAGCTTGAGCTATTTCCTGTAATGCTAACAGTCAACAATTTCCAAATTCTATTCAGCCTTGTAAAAGATGAAACTTGAGAAAACAAGTTACAGTAACAAAATAAACAAATTTAATATTTCTATAATTTTAAAAACATAAAAAAAGCACAGTAAAAAAAAAGTGCCACCAAAAATTGGTATAAATAATTAAGTACTTGTAAAGTTTTTGAACAAAGGTTTATGTACATCACATAAAACAACTGAATGATATAAAACGTGTCAGTTAGTGGATCACTTAGTCCCTGAATACATCTCTGTCCATTTTAAAAGTCAAAACATGCAGAACACCAAACTGCCTCTCTCACATCGTGCACCATAAACTACAAGTCACAGAAGTGTTTTTCCTCAGTGCATCATAAAATCCACAAAACACAGAAAGCTACACTCACCCCTCAATTCTATCCCCTCAAATTTTCTCTCTACAAGTGAAAAAAAAATATAAGCCCAATACATTAAGTTCCTAAAAGAATGGAAAAATTTTTAAAACCAATGTGCTAATTTAAGCTACTTTCAGAAAACAAACAAAAGGAGGTTGCATGGGAAGCAGAATTCACACAGAAAGGAGGCCTTTACACTGGAGTCCTTCACAAAGGTGTACATCACCCTTTCACTCAGCATGTTCTTTTGACTAAGATATAATCCACGTTTTCTTTTTTCCCCCACCATCTTCCAGGCATTCCAGCTTCCTTCTAGCTAATTTGGAAGTTTAAATCCAGTATAAGATGACCAAGATGCAGTAAGGCAGTGCAGCATACACAGACAGGTTTAAAATGGGATATGAAATCCACAGAGACCATGCTGCTGCTTCACAGCTAAGGCAGACTCTTGCTCTAGACATACAAGGAGATTATCTTCAGGCCTGGTTTTGAAATGAAAATAAAAACAAATATTAACTTTTTCAACGCCATCTCACTGAAAAAAGTTGCGAGCCTGCACGGGATGAACAACTCAGTTGTTTCCTTTGGAAAATCTTCATATATATTTGTCCACCTCTCCTCAGAGCTCTTTTTGGATTACAGGGCATTGTTAGTCTTCAATTTTGCTTCCTAATGTCTTCCTGAACTTGTGTCACATATTTTAGTAGGAAAAACTGGATTACAAATTGGTAGTAGTAGAGAAAACAAATCCTTGAGAAAAAAAGGGGAAGTAATGTTTACCGTCTATTTTCTGATCTTTGGCAAACTTTTAGACTCACTTCTAGATTTATAGAAGTGATTTAAGTTGCTTAAAGGAGCTGCAAAAAAGCAAAATTCCTTGGAATAAGAACAGTTTTAATCTCCCCCAGCAAAAGGTAGACAGCACAAATCAGACACATTGTGGTTAATGTATAAAATTAAACTTAATTATACCTCTATTAAGTAGTTTGATTACACAGGCAGTGTTTAAGCTAACATGAACAAGTTGTTAGATTAGATAACGGAGCATTATTTGGCAACATTTTGAGTAATCCAAGTTGTTAGGGAAAGGACTTCAAAACTTAAGTAGTGTGAGTATAGTGCTAATGAATGGTATGACATGGATCAATCGTTCCATAGGCAGACAGCAATGCATCCAAAGGCAGGCATTTGTCATGATATATCTGTGTTGAGATTGTAGCTCAATATTGTCACTAGAATCAGAAAATCTGAGATAAAATTATTTCAAAAAAAGGTAAATTTAAAACCCTGCTGACTCAGAGTTTCAGCTGAACTTGATAGGTTCATTTTACAGGAGGCGTATTTCAAGGTTGCTCCACTTTTGAAAGTTTAAGTAAACTAATCAGAATGACCTGGTGGCGGTCTGGTCATAACTACCCACGTGGGCTAAGAGGTCCTCTTGGCAGGGGAGTGGGCACTGGGTGATCTTTCACTTCCAACCCAAACTGTCCCACGCCAGGCTGGAAATCTGGCTCAATAATGTGTTTTATCAGTTTAGCAATAAGCCAACTCTGAGCTGGCAGCTACATTCCAAAGCCACCCTAAAAAGCGAAATGCCAAAATTCCTCATTTGGCCCATTCTGTCTACCCTGTCTCTGACAGGGGACTACATTTTGTAAATCCAGATGCATTCAGGGTGGAAAAAGAAAACATCTGGCACATATGTAGCCATTCATCTGAGAAGCTAAGGGGAAACAAGACAGTAACTACAACCAGATTTGAGCCATCAGCACTGAAGTTGAAGCTTTATCTAAACTCTTGTTGATTTTCATGTTATGAAAGAACCAGTGATCTCATTTGTTGAATTCTCACTGCAGACAGCTCAGACAGGATATTTCATTCACTGCTTTGGTTTTTCATGTCCCCTGAACCTTCTTGCTACTGGCAGGAATTGAGGTAAGTTATTATTCCTTCTGTATGCTAGGGATAGAACTGAACCTAGAGTTTAAGTCTTGCCTAGATTGTATTGCCGAAATCCAAGTCAAGATCACAGCTCTACTGACAGCAGGTCCCAGGACCGACTACGTATCTGTGCTGGGAAACCAGCACATTTTCATGCTTGGGTCTCTCTACCGAAGACAGGAGCCTCAAGGAGGATTGTGCCTCTCCCTTGGGAGCTGCATTAAAGCGAAGCTCTTACCCCTGGCCCACCTGAGCAGCACTGCAGCAGCCATGCCTGTGCCCAGCCACTGATCCCAGCCCAAACACAGATTTCTCTTGACCTCAGACCCAGCTTATCACCATGCAGTGTGCCGGGCCAGCATGGGGCCGTTTCTGACCCTGGTTATTCTCCAGACCTGATCACAGCCATATTTTGCTGACTTGACATCCCAGCTTGACTTTGAACCTGACTCATGACCACAGTTTTCTGATGGTCCAGGCTCCTGGCTGGCCCTGGCTGCCATTATGACTGCCCTGTTTGTCTTCCCCTCATACATATTTTCTTGAGGGGATGCTGCATTTCACAGCTCAAATGCTTATCACAGTCTAAAAACTCCCTGCCTACAAAAGGTGGACGTCCTCCTACATTTCCCAGCCTCCTACACCCTGCTTTTTCCTGTTATTTCCAGCCATCGCATGCACCCTGCAGTCCTTGTCACTCAACTCACTGATGCTCAGTAAAGATAATCAACAAGCTTGTGCAGAGAAAAGGGAGGGGATCATGTAGCCAGTGCATGTGTGAGAGGGGGGAGGAAGGAACAGGGACTCTCTCCCCTTTTGCTGACAGTGAGCTGCTGCACTGGCTCGGCTCCAGCAGCATCACTTTCAGTTTCCTTATTTCACAGCACACCTTAATTCTCCATGCACCTTTAGTTAACACCTAATTCTCAAATTTGCAAGCCCTCATCTGCCACTATAAAAATCTTTATAAAAACCCACTTGTGTTTTAAATACAATTGCAGCTGAAAATGACCAGCAAACATGCCTTTCTCACCTTCTTGTTCCCTCCAGCACAGTAACTACCTCAGTGTTTTTTGAAGCTTTTTACTCCTTATTGCATTTAGAAATATCATGGAACTGTCACCTACCTTTTCTGCACACCCCCATACTCCAGAGTCACTACATGACTATGATCAGCAATAAAAAACATAAATCATACTCCTCTCATCAGTCCCCCTGCTACACACAAGCTGTTTATTGACATCAGCTGCTCAGTCCAGGAATCTCTATCAGCTGTTACAAGCAGCTCTCTAAACATGACACAACCACTGTGTATTTATTTTTTAAAAGCATAATAACTAAGAGGTATAAATGTTGCGCCATTTTATTTCCAAGTTCACATTGGCTCATGATGTTTTTCACAGCATGGGAGTTGAACTCTCATTGCTCAGGTAGGGGAACACCAAACTGCAAGAAAAAGAGGCCACGTTTCTAGGATAGGCTGCTTGAAAATGAATCCTCTTAAACCATTCTACTAAGTCATTACAGAACAAAATAGCTACTGTTCACTACAGAACAATTTTACCCAATTTAAAAATGGAATATATTCATTGAGTTACCACCTGGAAGGATTTTACTTCTATCCAATGTGTTAATCTCAGACTGAAGTTTGAACTTTTCTGAAACCAACTTACTGTCCACAATCATGCCTGTTAACAGCAAGGCAGCACAGCGCAGAAAAAAACTAATATGACTATTTCAATTTTAGCCTATCATGGCGATATCTTAAAATATGCATGAAATTCTGCTCTCCAACTGTAACGCAGCTATTTCTCTTGAATGAAGTTACAGCTCATACTGCTTGTGAACAAATAACTCTTTCCACTGCTCATGTGCCCTTTCTCTGAAAAGCCTTGAAAAGGTTACTGTCACAAAAGGAAAGCCAAATCTAAGCAAGACAAAAAATGGAGCCAGATAAGAACTGCTGAAAAAACCTACTTTTTTTCTTTCTACTCTATAAATCCATGTTTTAGTCAGTCTGGCCAACCTTGGTGCCTAATTTTGCAAAGCACTACAGTCCTAACTGAATAAGATTCCATGAAGGGAGAGCAAAAGAAAGGATCAGTCCATACACTCAGGCCTCAGGGCTGGTCAGAAGTGATCTAGTCAATGTTCATCAATTCATATGTATTTTTATAGTGAGAGAAAAATAGGTAAAGACAAAGCAGCAACCACTATGCAACAATTAACCTTTAGCAACTTTGTCCAGCACAATTTATGAGAACTGTGCTAAGATAATCTGTCATTATCTAACCATTTGATCTTCAGTAACCACAAAGAACAAGAGAAAGTTTGAGCAGTGGTGACTTTCACAGGCCAGCCTGGAGGGAAGGGGAGTTTTATGGATTGCCTTGGGAACTGCTAGTGCCACAGAAAAGAAAATCCTGGGCCTTAAACACATTGTCTCATCAATATTTTAGGAATGGTTTTACTTCCACTCTTGGAAAATAATAAATGCTTTGCTCTATTATAATAGTTAACCACATCCAATGCACAGTTCTGCTAAACACACACAGCATTCACATTGAGTCTTTCAGAACTAGGTAGCGAATAAAACTGCCCCTTATATTGCATCTGATGGTATAACTGAAATTTTCATTCATTCTATCATTTCCCATTACCCAGGCTGAGGTCAGACTCTTGTAACATTGTGCTTACGGAGATAAAAGTTACTTTATTTACTTGAAATGCTCCCAAAAGCCTATTTAAAGACGTTAAACTGTTCAAACATTCATGTGGGTTATTGTTTATTTTTCTTTTTCTTCTTTGTTATATTGACACCTAGACAAAAAGGTGCTCTTAAAACAGAAGCATATTTTTCATACCTTCAAAGAGTTTACTTAGCAGTTTACATATGTGGCAAGCAGATGCTGCAACTCTAATTTATTCATAATGAACTGTGATGATATCTAGAGAAGCACAGAGCAAACTTGTATGACTTCTACCATCCCTTATCTCTGCTGCAATTCATACTGCTCTGCTTTGCAATACCCAAAGAGCACTTCGGGATGCTGGCAGCTACTAATGAGAACATCCCTTTCCTCCTCCTTCTACCTCAGAGAAGCTAACAGCTTTCATGAGGTACAAAGCAGAACAAAAACATTGTTTCTGTAATCGCTTCATTAATAACTTATTCCCAACCACACACAGTTCTGCTTTCTCTCTTATCAGGATGCAGCAGACACTACAACTCCAAATTATTCAGGAATTTCATTAGTTACCATCCTCATCAGCTGGGCTGCTGAACACACTTAGCAAAGTCTGCCACAGTGAAAAAAGGCGGTGTAAGTCGCACCCAGGATTTCCAGTATTTCAGAAAGCCTTATTTCCATGCAAACCTGACTCAAAAACAGGCACGGCACATCCAGTTCCTGCAGTTTCCATGGGTTTTCCCATCGGCTGTGGCTGTTCCAGGAGCTCCTCCACGGGAAGGTGCTGAGCCATGAGCACCACTGGGCAAAGACAACAATTAAAGACAGACTCAACAAGAGAGTAAGCTGTTCGTTTTTCCACATGCTTAGTAAGAGGTTGATGGCGATATTTGTAAATCACTCCTTGGCCCTGCTCCTTCCACAGAACTGTGCTCACCTGGAAGGGAGACTGCCGGACTTCAAGCCACCCTCATTCTTAAATTAAACTAAGAAAAACAAATGGAGAAAATACCCAAGCCCCGCTAAGAACACAAACCAAGCGTTTTTCTCGGGAACCAAGAGCAGCAGCTCCCACAGAACCCCTGCTGGGAGCCGGCTGCAGGACTGGGGGGAAGCGCACCCCGGCCCCTCTCGCCTCACGGACCCCGCGCGCCGCTCATCTGCAATTAATTCCTGTAATTAGCCCGGGGCGGGAGAGCATCCCCGGCCCCGGACCGCCCAGCACTGTCCTGCCTTCTCTAGAGAAGAAGGGTGGCACAGACCCCGTCCCTGAGGGAGCCGAGGGCGGCTGCGGATCCACAGCGCCCACCCCGGTCACAGCGGCACCGCCTTGCCTGTAGGGTTTGATGCTCCTCACATCGCTGGGACCAAATGTTGGATATGAGGAAAAGAAAAAAAAAAAAGGCAAGGCAGAGGCCTCTTTCTCAAGGGATTAAGGGTTGCTTTTCAAAGAATCAGGGCTTCAAATATCGGAATAAAACTGGTTTGAAACCTGTGGAAAAGAGGTTTTACACAGAATAGGAGAACAAAGACTACAGAAGCAACCACCCTGCTCTTGATGTGGCTCAGTGTGACTTATCCTGATGTTACTGCTTTCATCTGAGTGTCTGAGCCATAATTAGCTCACCTGACAAGACTATCAACGCAGCAATCAGCACATGCTGTGCCCCTGACCATGCCACAGCACAAGCTGCTCCTGCAGGCACGTCCCAGGTGACACCACTTAGCACGGGGGCCTGCAGCCCTCCACTGTCTGATGAGTAACTGGTGTTAATGACACAAGTGCTCAATGATTGGATTTCATACATTTCTTAGAGCTCTAATAACATCTCGTTATGTTCATAGTTGCAGTCAGTTTGGCTCCACTAGGTAGGTGATACCCTCACAATGTGCTCTGGTTTTTCATGGTGTTCGAAGCACATTCTGATGCAGGCCAGCTCTGATTAGAAGCAGTTTAGTGGAGGAGTATTCCAGAGGAAGTTAAATACCATTCAGTACAATGAATTTCATCCAGTTCTTGAACTACATATTTAAAATCCGTTTAGCACTTGTTGCTTCCTCCATTTTTAATAGTGCCCCTGGGCTTGATTATTTCTCTTGCCCATGCAGGATGATCCCCAAAATATTGGAGAAGACAGGAGACAATTGCCTTGATCACTCCCTTCTCTGTTTTTACCTACATCCTCTTGTCCCATTTGGAAAAAAGATAACACTCGTGGGTTCTTTGGTTTTGAACAAAGGCTTTGTTTCCATGTTCACAAATAGAAATATTTTCAGATTAGTGAGATTTTGGTGGGAAGCTGTGGTTTACCTCAAGAAGCAGAGTTTGGGTAAGGCACTGTGTGTCAGTGAGAAGAGCTGAAGGGTTTGCATTTCCTCAGTGGAGTCCTGAAGAGTTTGCAGTGAGCAGAACGGTTTGAGCAGGAGGAACTGAGGTGGTACTACTGCGTTTGGGCAGGAAATACCGAGTTATTCACAAAAGCATTCGGGTGACAGCTGGTACATAATCGATATAAAGAACATGCCAGCTGATTCACTGGGCACAAAGGGCTGAAGAATTGGGTGAGAAATCCAACAAATCCTTTGGGTGAAGGAGAAGCATGGAACAGGCAGCCTTTCAAGGAAGAGCAGTTTGAGCAGGAGCAAAAAGCTGAGGGAAATCTTTACTATAAAGCTGAAAAAAGATAAAAGTTAGTGTGTGAGGGGGTAGATCCAAGCTGGTGAGTGTATGAAGCAGGAGACAGGATAAAGATTCCAGTAGGAAATGCCAAAGCAACTTTCCTGACTTCTGCTAACAGTTGCTCTGGGTGCTAAGAAAAATTCGTTAGAGCTGAATCAAGGGCTATACCTCATGGTTTGACACAGGTTAGAAAATAATAACGCTGCATCAAGGAAGGAAAACAATCTTTGCAGACTTTTCAAGACCACCTGGGAACAGGAGTTTTGAATTACCCTTAGAAAAGCAATAATTCCTAAAAAATTGAGAAAGTAAGTCTTAAGCTCCCAACTTAAATCTTTTTATTGTTTTGTATCCTTACAGCACAAGAACAAATAGGGGACTGAGACTGAGCCAAAATTTTTGAGAAAACAGAGCAAAAATGTAGAAAGGAGAACAGTACTCAGGATGTGAGGAGCCCTTTGAAGGACAAAGCAATGTGGACAGTTTTGTTACACAGGGTGAGAGATGCTTCCTTTTTGTGCCTTGGTTTTGGCTGCTCTAGTGAGCAGGACAGAAGGAAGACTCTGGAATGTTGAAGGAATTAAGTCTTGTTTTTCCTTCTGGTACCACCACTTCCCCACCCCTAGAAAGTTTGCTCAGTCACAGAAGTTGTTCTCTGCCTTGTTCCTGGTCAGAAGACAAAGTCCTGCCCTGGGGGCTCTGCAGCTGTTCCCAAGGGTGAAGGAGTGGAAAGCACTGCATAAGCAATAAGACAAATATCTTGATGGCAAAAATCATATGTTCGAAAAAACCAACAACAAAAAAAAAATCAAGCAAATGTTTCTGGCAGTAATGCACTGGTATAATGGATTCCTGATTTATTTACCGTACTTACTACTCACTTTCAGCTCTAGCAAGAATCAATAATCCTTCATGCACAGACTCCATACAAATTCCCCTCACAGGGACCACATTCATAACTAGCATTTGTTTACAGCCATATTATAGAGATGTGAGTAAAATATATTATGGCATTCTTCATAAAGCCTGTAGGCCACATAAAACAAGCAGAACTTTCAGTCGTGTCACTTTCCATAACTCAGGCTCTGAAAAGCATGACAAGATTCATCAATTCTTGTTAGTTCCAGTATTAAATAATGTATGAACATATGAATAAACAAAGAAAAAAATCCAGGTTATTTTTGTACATGCAAAGTATGTATTTGAGTCCTAAGAGCTTTATTAATTTATTTTCTTTATAAAATCTTACTCAATGTCTGCTCACTCTGTTTTCCTGATGGAAACCAGTGGCATAATGTAATTATTTTCAGTCTGGCCAGCAGGTTACTGAAAATTATGTTACCAACCTGAGTTTACCCTCAGTGTAAGCCTCCTGTTTAATTTGAGAGTATTTCCCCTGTGTTTTTTAAACACCTACAAAGAAATGCAGGGAAGACTAGTAATGATATCTGCAGTAGCAAGGGAGTTGCCAACACTCTCCTTTCTTCTATTTCGATTCCATAGTCTTAACATTCTGCTTCTTAAAAACTGGTGGGTATCTTGAGAGGTATCTAACAAATCCCTAAATGGTATTACAACCAGGAAAGATTACCAGCCTCCAGCATTTTGAGCTGGAGCATAACAGTCATTTTGTTTCCATTAGATAGAAGACATATCACAGAACCAAACTGTTAAAAAGCCACTGAACTCAATCAGCCCACACATTATTCCAAATCTGAAAAATCTACATTGCTTCATGCTAATGAAATGTGCCTTAATGCTGATATCTTTGTAGAAATACTACTGTAGAAATAAAGGTAAAGGAATGCTGCCATGGGACCCAGACTGGTACTAAAATGTAAGGGTTATTTACTAATAAAACACTAATAATGTCACATGGAAAAGACCGAGGATAAAACCCATTTTTAATGTATTTATCCTCTTCTATATGTGCAGAGCTCACCATCAGAAGAGTTTGATTAGAGTATAATGGAAATAAATATGTTTGTATTTTTATTCATTCACCAAGCATTTCCTAATTACGTGACACTGACACCAAGCTGGCTGCTTTTGCTGTGTTTGCTAGTTTTAATTTCACATGAAGAATAATAAATACAAATAATCTCTTTCATATTCCTTCTCAGCATGTTTCAATATTACCGCTTTTACTCTGAGAATGTAATCTCTTTGAAGAGAATGCTTGTGCCATCCATATATTTCAGTGGGAGAAAGATGAGTTAATGTTATTATAAAATTACTTGGCATGTGTTATAAAAACAAGACCATCTAATTTTGTGATAAATACAATCTACAAGAGGGAAGAGACAGAACTGTCTATTTTCATATCGTGTTTTGAAACAGCAATGAAAACAATGTAAAAGATGCTGGGTCGGCATTTTTAAGGAATAGAACTCCTCAGTCTGTGAAGATGATGGAGGGGGAGAACCATCCTGTTTTCACAGTACTCCTCATTTTCGTCCAATTCATTTCATAGGAGCTATTGATAATCCTTTAATTGTTATTACTCTCCTGTAGAATTAGACTATCTGTATAAAGGATGAAATTACAGATGTTACAGAATTATTCACTAAGTCATCTCCACAGAAATTATTTTTTTGATAGCATGAGTTCTTGAGATACACAATTGCTTCATTAAGTGCTCAATTTTTAACCCTTCTGTTTTACTTGACTTTATTTGTAAATGCTGAAAGCATGGGTGCAGAGAGATTTCTCAGATTTCTGCCAGTGTCTGCGGGAAAGCTTTACTTTCTCAGGGACGCTACGGGAAAACAGTTGAGAGAATTTGTAAACTATGGCACTGTTATTGATACCAAAGAGAAAATATCTGAAGTAAGTGTTATTGGGCTCAGCCAATCCCTCTGAGGGGTGGCTGGTCAGTGAACCAATGACATTATGCCAGTCCAGCGTGCTAAGGTATATAAGTGAATTTGTAAATTAATAAAGCATCGGTTTTATATCACGATAAGCCGTCCATGTCGCTTTCTTCCTCGGTCTCTGCCCACAAGTGACATTTATTAGGTAATGCTCAGGTTGAAGGAGGCCACTTCCTAAGGGCTCATCCCACCAGCTGACCGGTCCTTATTGGCTCTTACTGAAACAACCCCCAGAGCAGGCACTGGTCTTGGCTGGGCAACCTCTGATGCACAGTAAATCTACCCTTTTAGCTGGCCTGTAGAATGTCAAACAAGGGAATATCAGGGTTGTTGTAGATTAGACAGGATCACACACCCCACGTGAACACACAGGGTGTACATACAGGAAAGAATCTATCTCACACTGTTCTCTGTAGGAAATTAAAGCCTTGTTAAAGGACCAAGGTAGATTTATGTATCTTGTTTCTTGACATGTCTAGTAAGTGAAGGTGAGCTTGAAGTGAGTGCAATAAAAGTGATCTATTTATTGTCCAACTTAACCAATGCCAATCTAGTTATCTCTTTTGCTCTGCCAGCCAGTAACTGCTGATTTTGAGAGGTTTCTTGGTTCTGTACAAGACCCCTTGAGATGATGTGGAACTAGGAGCTGCTGATGGTGACAGAGCTTAGGAACATTTGCATTAAAAGTTGGTTGTGCATGAGTGAGCTCATTTTAAAAGTATCTTCTGCAGAGTTTTAATCAAAGATTGAATGACAGTCTATTAGAGTACATCTTTTAAATAACTTTTTAAATACTGTAATGCTGGTATAACTTGAAATGCTGAAGTAACTTTCTGACAGTAGCAGAGAAGTGGAGTATAATGAGTACAAATTGACATGGTTTTGAGTTTATTTGGAGGGAAAAAACACTGTGAACAATTAATTTTCTAAAGTGATTATCAGTCACTAAATAGCTATTTGAAGTTAATAATTTTAAACAAGGACAAATGGGTAGCTTAAATCTGTATAAAATTGTTTATGTGGTGTAACCCCAAATTCTGCCTAGATTGAAGCATACCTGTACTTATACTGCATGAAAACAGCAGTAGCCATCTCACTTTCCACAAGGTACTAGAAGACAAGAATGATCTTTTAAAGCCCCCTCTAATGACCATAATTCACGATCAATGGAAAGGTCCTTTTTTTTTGTAATGGAAAACTGCTGTTGTTTACATCAAAACAAAAGCCAAGAAAATTAATTGTTATTTTTTCTTTCATGATGGTAGATAATGCAGTGAGTAAATAATTATTTGGGTACTCAGGGTGACATCACAGATTTATTAAGTGTATTTATTAAGTGTAAATATTTTGTGTAGGTTAAGACAGACACTTTCTGAATTTTGGTTTCTTTTTGACACAATGAAGACAGTTTAAATTTCCTAATTCTGTACTGTATTATTTGTATAACTAAATTAAGTATTCTATTAAGGAAAATGATAGTAATAACATGGAGATTGTTATATCTGCATTAAATTTATAGAGGATATGATGAATTCAGATTCCATGGCTACCCTAAGAGAGAGACTTTTCCTAATCTTCCATGAAATCATATTGTAAATTCTCAAGGGCACTTCCTGCTCCTAGCCCAGTAAGTAGCATAAAGACTTTTTGCTCAACTGCTCCTAACCTTGAAAATTTCAGTTGATTGTGTATTGGTTGAAATGCTATTAATAAATGTAAAATACTTTATTGTGTATTAAATTCTGTCCAGTTTATACACAACGAGAAGTGCGCACAGTGACATGGACCAAAAAGTGGGTGGAGTAAAAAAAAGACCAGGTGAGTGACAAGAAGCATTACATGAGAGCCAGGTTGTATAAGAAAGGAAATATATCTATCCATCAATTTTGTCTATTTATTAGAGCATGCATCTGTGTTCTATAACAGAACTAAAATTGGAGGCGGGGGCAGAGAAGTGAAGTGTGTTATTAGGAAAAGGTTTGTGAGAGTAAACTACAGAAACAGATTAAGTCAGAAGATGGTTTCAGTTCTACTGAGGCTAATTTTAGGGTTTTCAGTAACGTCTTCACTGCCTAAAGTTCATGTTAATATTTTCTCACTCTTAATCTCCTTCCAGAGCAAATATTTTTAGGGGCTTCTTGATAGTACCAGCAATCATTGATCCTGGTACAGGAGGAACAATAAATATTGTAGTGGTTTCCATTGCCATAAGCACCTGCTCCCTATCTTTGTTGGCAATGACAAATCGAAAACAAAAAAAGGAAAATGTTGACTCAAATTAGACAGTTTCACTTTTTAAAGTAATTTGCCTTCAATACAGCAGTAAGAGAACATGTCTCTGTGTGTAGATCAACACATTAATAAAAAGAAAAGAAAAAAGAACAGGAAAAAGG
Organism: Dicrurus megarhynchus; assembly: GCA_013399195.1. Lineage (NCBI taxonomy): Eukaryota > Metazoa > Chordata > Aves > Passeriformes > Dicruridae > Dicrurus > Dicrurus megarhynchus. The sequence continues at coordinate 36,715 of VXAD01008760.1, forward strand.
TCAATAATTTGTGGGTTTTGCTACCACTTGGTTCCCCAACTTGTGCTAGTACAGACAGGTCAAGCACTGCTTATTTTGCTTGTTGTATTACGCTGCTTGTTGTATTCAAGCACAGCAAGTTCTCTTCAGCAGAACTTGCAGTTTCTGGGACTCTTCTCCAATTAAATGGAACTGTTTTGATATTAAGAAAAAGAATATAACCAAATTAAGGGCAGGAAACAAACAGAATTATGTCCTACACAGTGAAACCCTGGTACAAAACCAATATTTATAAATAATATATAGTTACTTGTTTCTTAATTTGCTATCCATAATGAAGAGAAGAAAACATAACAACTTCAGAATGTTTTTTTAATGGGTTAGGTAGCAAAAGCAGATTCACCTCCCATGAACAGATTCAAAACAAAAGTGTCCCCTACTCATCCAGAGAAGAAATAGCCAGTCAGAATAAAAATTATGGACCTTTTTTTTAGATCAATGTGAGTAAAACACTAGAATTTATCAAATATTTATTTCCATGCAGAGTCTATATCAAGAAGACATGACTGATAATATCAGATGAGAATAAAACAAGAAAACACAACCTTTTTCCCTTTTAAAACAGTTTCTTCTCAAGTATCCATATTTTTGCAAAATTCAATCAAAAGAGTTTTTCTTTAATGAGCATCTGTAGGACAACCATTTTAGTATCTTGACAAAAACCACATAGTTGAAAACTCTGATCATGAACCAACAGCTCCTCCCTCAAGGCACTCAGTCTTTTAACTTTATTATGTCAAAACTAGAAAAATCATTCATTTATAGACCTCCATTTGCCCTGTGAATGCATATATCCAATACAAGATGATTCCACAGATAGGCAAATGCCAGGTTTTTTTGGCAACAGACCTAAAAGCCTGAGCTCCCTGCTTCACCTTTAGCTCCAGTCTCCCCACATCACCAAAGATTTCATATTATTCATTGTTATGCAAAAACATGAATCGAGTACAAATGTGATCAAAGCATCTTCAGTGGTTTTGAAGTGGATGCAAGGAATGGTTATATGAAAAATTAGTATGATTTTTCTTTGAGAAACTATTTCAGATTAGGAAAGGAAAAAGCAGTTACTGTTGAGGCAGTCACTTGGAAGTCACAAAGAAAACAAAATGTAACAGGGTTTGTTTTTTTCTTGCTTTAATCTTTTATGCCTCAATTACTAAACTTGTTCTCTCAAGGAGATCTCATTACCTGAGAGCAATAAATTTCTCCAAGTAGAGGTAACACCCACTGTACCAAATCAAAACACCCTTTGTCAAAGACGTATGCTGAGGCTTCAATACTACTTTCCGTATGAATTTTCCTTGGTTTATTTCGGCATTTTCCTGAAACCGGTTCATTCATCTCTTGAGAACTGAAGACTTGAAAACATTTTAATAATGGTAGTTCTGATAATGCCTTGTTGCAGTTTAACCCCAAAACCACAAAATATCACAGAATGAAAAGATACAGAATACCATAGAAATACAAAATGTTCTTACTGCTATTACTGTACTGTTTGTTTCACGTTGCTACCTCACTGAAGTATGCAAAGCTGAGCAGTACAGAACAGTTACACAGATGGCAAAGCACCTAACCAGTAGATACTACGGAATTTTATATTTTAGCATCCTGGTTACTAAAAAAATAATAATTTTTTTTGTCTATAGAAGACATTTCTATGCATTTTGATTTCTAACTGATCTCTTTCATACATGGGACTGTTTCCAGAAAGATTTAAGCAATTAGGGAGTAATTTCAATTCAAAGACCTTATACATTATATAGTTCTCCCCCCTGCCAATTCCTTTGTCTACCAGCACCAGCAGCTCAAGGAATGTGTATTTTCATTTCTTCGAGTATCTCTATTTGTGAAGCATGGCATTTATTTCAGAAACTACTTACAGATAAAGCTGAGGCAGCTCAACCAAAATATTGTTGGAAATGAACACAGGCACAGGTCTGACAGAAACAAATATCTCAGGTTATAGTTTTACTTAAAAAAAAAAAAAATTCAAATACAGTTTGGTTTAATGAATGGCTCATTAGAGATTGTGAGAGCTGTGTCTCCCATTTTGCCACTTTATTTATTGAATCCTTGTAGCTAAAATGCTTTCAGTTTTATCACTGCTATTTACCCATCTTTTTCTCCTCTTTCTCATTCTCATTTTTTTAAGACTAAAAAGTCTCAATGTGATGTAGCCTGAGTTCTCAAAGTTATAAAGCTTCCAGTTACATTTTAGTACTGTAATAATTTTTTAGAGAAAAAAACACATCTAAATGAATTTCAATTTTCCCTCTCATTTGTCTCAGTCATCTGTTTTGCTCCCAACTGGTTTATTCTTGGGCCGAAAGGCTGGGTTTGGATCTGTGACATGAACTGAATTTGGTTACAAATAGAAAAATTGAATTTTAGAGAAACGCTTTAAAAGCCAAATCAGTTCACTGACCCAGCATAAAATACCACCTTCCCATCTCAATAACTATTTTGCCATTCTAGCTATATTCTATACTTGTATTAGAATATTGTAGTCCTCATTTTCTATCTCAAACTTTTAAATAACCTTATCGAGAAGTGCCAAATTTTGTTAGTTTCACCATGAGTTTCATCTGAGATGTAGATAAGGTATAAAAAAACAGTGATCAAGGTATCTGAAAAATTGCCACTATTATATTTCCAAAGAAGTTATATATGATAATCAGACAGACATTTTTATTTTTCAGGGATTCTGAATAGAAAATTCCCCCAGGTGCTGGGAGGTAACAGAAGGTTGTGTCACTCATAAGCTCATATAAGATCCATATGATTTTTACCATGATTGGCTCATTTTTTTCTCTAGATCTTCAAAAAGAACTTGTATAGTTAGGTCTCTTTTTTTCTCCCCACGTCCTATTAGCTTAATGTTTAGTGTTCTAAAACATCAGTTAACAGTAATGGACAGTCCTGCTGGGCATCATGGCAGGGAGAAAGGTGGTTAATATTGTTACTCTTAATCTATAATTCCAATGTAAGTAGCAGAATGAGGCATTTTGCTGACACTTCTTCCTCATTCTGAAAATCACTGATTTAGAGCTACTTAAGATAATTATGACATTCGACAATCTTGGCATAATTCATATTTACGTTAGAAGGTTTTTTTCCCTAATTTTTTAGTTTCAGTGTTTCCATGATAACCCTCAGTTAGGAGTGGAAGGAGAAAATCTGTGATAACCAGAGCCAGTGGAACTAAACCTCATGCTCATGAGCAAAAGTAGAATATTAAATTCAAATAATTGGACAACATAGGGCAAAGCATTTTGGTTTTCATTACACTGCTCCTTTAAAGCTACTTATTTAGATAAATCTATTGTAAACTTACAGAGCACCTGTGTACAATACACATTAGGCCTTATAAAATATTAATCATAGAACTTAGCTTTTGCACAGTGATACTGATGAATGCAAACTAAGGTCACATGTGACCATACACCAGCTGTGTAAAATTCTGTTAACTGATTTACCTGAATAAAAAGTTAAGAATCCAAAGACCGACTGGTTCAGTTTTAATAGAAGAACACCAAAAATGGTAACATAATGTCTTGAGATACTATTTCCTGTACTTGGCAAGCATACATTTTGGAAGGACAGAATGATTTCTGTCTGTGTATCAGACCATGATTCACTGCTAAACTTCCTGACAACTACTGCTAATCCATTTTATTGCAAAAAAATAACTCCCTGTAATTTTTAACTTTTTTAGATTTCACTTGCACCCTAATGGAGATCAAAAAGTTAATTGATCTAGTAATTGCAACCTTGATCAATAGGAAAAAAATTAAATCTGTCATTTGCAAATGTTTTTCTTTATTATACACCAAATTGAGTCATCTTGATGTTCTGGAAAGTGTCAGTCTTTTATTGCAAAGAAGAAACTGATCAAGTAGGTTTGCTTGTAGCTTTCTGATAGTAATTATACTGAAGTATTTAATGTATCACAGCAATTATTTTCAGTTCTTCAAAGTTACCTATCATTTTTCTGTGAAATACTGCATTACAACATGAAAGAGGGGAGAATTTTAAATTAGAATCATGCTCTTTATTATTATCTTTAATCATAAAAGAATATTATCATCTTTTATGATTAAAAAAAAAACAAAAGAAAAAGTTGGAGTTTTTTTCTAGATATCTCTGGACATCACTGGCAAAGGTTCAAGAAGACAATTTTGATGAAGGAGGGTGAAAGAGAACAAATGAAACATTTAAGATGAACATTAGAAGTGTTTTACTAATGCTGAGATCTGCTAAATTCTAAAGGGTCTCCCTGAAGGAAAAGCTGCAGCCCATTCTGTAGAAACTGATAGGATATCAACACTTGATAGCACATCATAACAAACAAGTCAATATTGAGTGTAATGATGAAAATGTGGCAGTGTTGTGTTTTTAAATATCTGAGAAAATGGAGAAATAAGTAGCCCCTTCGGACATACACCAGAGTTTCAAGGATGGATGGAGCAGATTGATCTGCATACACAGAAACATGCACTGCTCCAAAATACTCCTGTGCTGGAAGACAAGAAAATCTCAATATAATTGATCTCAGCATAGCTTCCACAATTTTGTTTTGAAGAATCATTTCAGATGAATGATTTCTACAATCATTACATTAGATATTTTGTAATACAATCTATACTGCAAAATTTTATCTTTGAGTAAGTATACACAGCCATTAACTTCACCCAGCTATTATACTGTACTCTTTAATGTTCTATTTTCTGGAACAGAAATTTACATTAAAAAGAAAAGTTTAGTAAAAATCTTGAATTACCAAACTACATAAGTGACATTGGAAAATCAACTTTCTAAATGTAGTTTTCCAATCTGCAGCAGTTAATTTCTACTACAAAGAAAAGACAGAGGGCCAACTTCAAATGACCCTTCCAAGAAAGTGAGTGCTGTTTCATGTAGAGCCATAAGAAGCATATGAAAAATACACACCAATACAATATTATTGTGCTTAAGGGAAGACAGCCCTCTAGCATGAGCAATTATTTCTCTGGTAGTGATTTTCATTGACCCTGAGGGATGGTTTTCTTTTAATTGCACCTAATGAGCTGGCTAGACTATCAGTTCTCTCATTTCCACACAAATTAGCTCTTGTATAACTAGAATACTGAGGGGATAAAACAGCTTCAATTTCCACATCACCAGAGCTATCAGAAAAACTCCAGCACTTCCATTTGGGAAAGCTTTTCTCCAAAGCAGAATTCTACTGTGGAATAGTACAAAGCAACTTTAGTGGATAGTTTCTCGTGAGCACATTCCCAAATTTGCATACAAAGAAGAAAAAAGGCAAAGCAAAGGTGAATGCACCTTGAATAATTTTGGATGCATTTATATGTTGCTGGGTGATACCTTAGTCCGCCTTCAAAGGAAGGCATTTTGATCATTGTCCCAGCACAGGGTTAATAACACAGAATCATATCCTCACATGATGAAGACTGTTCTTACTCCAATGAAACTGCTTTAAAGAAGACCAGCTGAAGATCTGCTTCTGCTCGAAAATCCCTCAGAAATCAGTGAGCCAGCCTGATGACTATTAGCTGAGATATAGAATTTAAAGTCTTGCCTAGAATTACACAGAAAATATGAGTAGTCATGGTTTGAATCCAAGTAATTTAAGATCTTACATCATCATCAGTGGCATCAAATCTAAGAGCTACCACTTTGCATAAAGATCAAGCACAATCCCAATAACTGAAGAAGAAGCCAAAAGTTCACACAGATCTCTCTTTGTTTCTCTGGACAGTAAAATTAAACCATAATGAAAACCGTGAAAATTCTGTAAGGACATGAATTCACATGCCAAAAACTTCCTGAAAGACAGTTTTCCCAGAGACAGGCACCTCCAGATCACTTCTTGCAAAGGATTAAACTATGCACAGCAGAATTTTTTTGCTTCTCTAACAGTGTCTTTGATGTGACGGTGCCTGTGAAAGACATTGATCCTGTGGGATGACAACTGTCTTGTTGTTTTAGTCAAGGGTTTGAATGTGGTCTGTTGGCTGACTCTTGGAAAGAGTCTGATGTCATATTATAGGCAAATCTCTGCTCCTATGCATCTTAACTTCTATTCTTGTGCCTAAATTCCTAATGAAGGTCTGTAGATGATGAAACTGATTTGTGGCAGCCTGCAATTTAACAACACTTGTTACAGCTTTGCTTTTGGTTAGGTATCCCTTGAATCTACTGCTTATATAATGTACTATGGCTTTTCAAGAGGCTGTTTTTACCCCAGTACCACTCAGACGACTTAACTTCATATCCACTAAATGGTGTGCTGTCAGATGCTGTAATGCTAAGGATACTGCAAAAGCAGAGTTTACAAGTAATTACATTACAAGCAATTGTCTCTCGCACCATCATATCTCCTAGTAATGAGAGAAAGAGCATCAGAAATTCTCTTTATTATATTAAAATACTTTTTTTTCCCCAATCAGCATAAACAAATGTATGTATTGACTCAGGGGAGTAATTCTTGTTAGGTCACCAAAACCATTCTCTTTTAATTGGTGTCGTATGAAGACAAAACTTGGCATCAGTTGCCCACTGTTCCTCCAAAGCAAGCGTAACAACAATTAAAACATGCAATTTCCCCAAGAGTGAGATTTATATATCAAAATTACATTTAGCCCTGGACTTGGGAATAATTTTTTTGTTGCTTTAGAACTGCATCTGCAACTACTAAGAGACTTGGAGGTTTATATTCAACTTTAAATCATGCACTTATATTGCAAAATAACCTCTCTTTCTAGGATTTGCTGGATCCCTTTTGAATTTGGTTTTGTCTTCTTTACACTGGCTTTCTGTAAATAAGGGCATAAATTCTCCTATATTTGAATTAAATACACAGTTCCTTCCTCTGTTTGATCATATAATCTCCTTGTCTTTGTTAGAACCTATGAAACAGAAAGCACTGATCACGACTTCCAACTAAAAATATTCCTCTATGCAGCAGCTATCAGTCACCAGTTCTGTGCAAAGCATTATTGTAAAAGCTTCTTGCAAGTTCACCTATCCCTGCTAACTGTTTATGGAAAACTGAACATTTTTAATGAGTGTGATTCAAGCTTTGGAGAAAATGACTGCATTTATGCAGGTATATTTAATAGCTAATGAATCAAATGGAAAAACATGTTTGAGTGATTGTAGGTATGAAACACTGCACTAGGAAATAAGATTAGAGGGCTTGCTCTGTTTGAAGCTGATTTATCAGATGTAATACTCTTCACTGACATAAGCAGAGATAAAATTGTGATCAAACTGCATCTCTTCAGCTTACCAGCTTTTAGAAAAAGTGGTGACATGAAGCTCCCTGTCATGGAGATGATGAAACTTTCTGATTTATGTACATAAAGTTTGTATATAGCTGAGAAAGTGAGCATGAATTTATTCCAGGACACAAGTCGGATTACCCTGGTGAAGAATGGTGTCCCTATTGCCTTGTGTGGTGACCTGTGAGATCACTGCCTGCCTCAGGCATGATAATGCCATATAAATACTTGTCTTGTAATATTCTTCATTTATGATGAAAAATAGGAAAGTGAAAAACAAGATTTGTCCTAATTCAATAATGTATGCAATGCACTGCTTTGAATAGTCTTCACCCATGACATGATATTCAATAGATGGCATTTTTGATACGGAAGGCATCAAAATACATTTCCTGCCTTGGACAAACTTTAGCTCAATCATTCTCAGCCAGAGATGGTGTCCTTGTAAGCTGGCATTCTTTGATGCATGTTTTTCTTCTGGGAATAAATCTGGGCCTTCAGAGTTTAATTACAAGCCCCACGTCAGACATTTTTCATAGTGTTCATTTATGTTTGGCAGTAGCAGTGCTGCCGCACAGCAAATCTGTGTGGGGTCAGGCAGTGCCTTCCTGAACAGGAATCCTGAATGTTTGGGTATTGCTAGGGGAGATGTCCATTGTGAACATTTATGCCTCTCTACACTTTCCAAACACCTTCACTTCAGGCACACTTACAGAAAAGCTCTTATGCGAGATGCAAACTCTGCAGTTCAAGCAAATTGTGAATCATTGCCCCCAGCTGTCCACCTCAGTAACTCAGAAAGATTGAATGCAGACACCCTCAAGATGCTGACATTGACTCTCTGGGAAAGGGTTAACTTGACTGGTGTCATGAAACTTGAGAGCTGACAGAAGACTCAAGAGGGAGGATGGACCTCGGTCTCTCCTTATTTTAATTAAAATATAAAAGTCACAGAATATCTTCCCTTCCTTCAAAGAACTTATCAAATTAATGAAAATCTGATTTTCCCATGCATTCTAAAATGTCTTTCTTTACAGCTCTTTCATTCATCCACATCTGAGCAAAATGTGCTTATTAAAAATCAAGCTGTCTAAAATACCTCATATAGCTCAAAACTGCAGAACAGTCTCTATGTGAAGAGGTACATTCCTCAGAGCTGAATGCTCTATTGATGCTTTTGCAAAAGACACAAAAGAAATTAAATGTCAGTTGCCAAGAGACTGGAACTGATCAATATCATGTATAATTATATTTTCAAAACAAAAATAGGAAGAAAGTGCGCCTCTGATATTGGGGTTTGGGTTTCAAGAGAACTTATAATTAATCATGGAATTTTCTTTAAAAGTTGGTGTTATCTGGCACAGAGAACAGGCGTACTAGATTTGGAAGCCTGCTAGCTCAACGCTAGCTCCGAAACCAGAGGGACCTCCCCACGTAAAGATCTGTGTTGTTAAACACCACCAGACTCCATTTGTTTGGATCTCCCATTAGCTGATTTCATAATGTGTCTTGGGGTTTTTTGCATCTGAAAGGAAAGTAAGAGTTGTTTCCTATTCACCTGCTCATCCTTCTGTTGCTAGAAAAATAAGATGCATGTGCTATTTAAACTTAATTAAAATTAATTTAAATTTTAATTTAAACCTGTGGGTGCTGTTCCACAGTATTTCTGCTTATTCATACCCCTACAGGCACGACCTTGATCATGAAATACATAGAGGAACACTGAGAAATTCACTGATGAGGAAAACTTGCAGTACTTCATTGGTAAGGTTACCTCATGTCATAGCTCATTTCTGTAAGCCAAGCCTTGCTGTCTGTGATAATGAGAAAAGAGGTTTGCAATTTGTAAGGAGTGCCATTTCCTTCAGCAGCTCCCAAGAGCAGAGCTGTGTTGATGAAAGGCAAAGCTCCTCCAGTGGTTTCAGGTAATCTCAGCTGGTTTTGGTATGGTAGAAGATGAATTTTGTCACATTTACTAGAATAAAAAGAAAGGTTTCTCACTCTTTTCAGTCTTTTTGTTAGAGATTAATCCATGCAAGTAACGGAGAGAGAGAAGCAAAATCTGAATCACACATTGAGAAAGAGGGTTGTGAGGGACCTAAAAGTAATCTCCACTTCAAAGTTCCTGGCCCATTTTTATACACAGAGCCAGTGTAAAAAGGCAGCGTCAGGATGCATTAGCAGTTATGGATGGCTCAGGCCTATCTAAAGGTTGGCCTTTTCAAGGCATGACTGGTTTATGTATATTTTGAATCACTTGGAGTTTTGTCTAATTCTAGGCAGGTAAACTCCACTAAAGCTGTTGCTGGCACACGGTTGCACACTTGTTGAATGGGAAGGCTTTTCATGAGAGAGAGAGAGAACTGACTTGGTTTCAAGTGCTATAGTAAGAATTTATCTTGATCATAAATCTTATTTCACTGACAGTAGGGGTGGTAGGAGTGGAATACCCACCCTAGGGGGTCTTGAACTTAGAAAAAATAATAAAAGGTCTGTGATATACAGAAATATTTTCAAAATATTTTGAAACTCACTACTTGAGAGCACAATATTTTACTTCTTCTCTTTCAAGCAGGTGAATAGCTCATTTTTATTGCCACTGGGTATCCAAAAGGACATCTGGTGTGCTCAGGAGCCAATGCAATCAAAAAGTGCTCTCCAAAGAGAGATGGTCACTGTCTCTTCCTGTGATATGGAAAGGGAAATAGGAACAAACTTGTTTTCTACTGCTTTTCAAAAATCACGTATTTTCTGGCATGGTGTTAGAAGAAGTTTGATTTAAGACATCAGCATCTTGTGAGGATTCAGCCTGAGAATTAAAATATATATTACTTAATACCCAGTTTATACATTGAGATAGCATGGTAAAAGATTAGCCAAAGAGGATTGAAAAGAGGTTAATTTACTGCATGCACAGCTTGGATTGCTAACAATAAATATGATTGACGAGGACTGGCTCATAAAGAAGGAGAGCTGCAGTCAGCATAGACCTTGTGAAATAACATTCAGTTTCTCCCAAGAGGGAGTTCTGTCCTACTTCAGCCAAGTGGACTTTGAAAGCTTTATGATAAAAGTCTTCCATGTACTGCCTTTACTTTTCTTCACATATTCTTGTTTCAGATAACACAGATGTTTTTAAAAACAAAAAGTGAATCAAATTTTAAAACACAGTTGAATGATTCATTAAGGTATGTACATTCATTTTAAATCCACGTCTATTTCTTGAGAGCACTAAACTACAAAGGTTATAATGAGGCAATAATCTGTGTGAAAGCGATAAGAAACCTAGAAAATCAATAACAATAACCATATGACAGTTCAGAACTTTATTACACGGGATGTGTCTAAAGATGCCATCCCTAAGGAATGGCCTAGGAGACTTCAGAAAAGCATCTGCTACTCGGAGCACTTGGCAGGGAACAGGACTGAAAATGTAAACATGTACTTCACTTTTCCACTCCCCAGATCGCTGTGGTCTCCACAGCCGAGTTCAAACTCTAGAAGTTAGTGCCGACCTCTTAAGAAGAGTTACAAAAGTTTCTAAAAATTGTTAAAATTCAAGAATCTTTTCTTTTACATCAACATCAGCATCATGGTCTGTGGAGAAGCAAGAGAGCCATGTCTGTCAACTTGGGATTTATTGGTGCCAAGCAAAGCAAGTCTCCTGTAGTAACTCTCCACACACAGCCAGAGCCAGTTACTATAAGCAGAAAAACTGGAAATAGAAACAGAGTACCATCAGCAGAGATCACAGGCCAAGCTCCAGACGGTTAATTTAAAATAATTATGAGGACAAAAGCAAATAATTTTATTAAAAATGATTACAGTATTATTATCAGGATAATTACTGGTGTATATTTTTACTACATTAAATTATGCACTTTACTTGTGGGTTGATACCTCCAGTCTATTTGGAGTCTTTCTGGTTTTCCTAATTTTAGGTGCTAATACTTGGGATGTTTTGCAAGCATCTGCAGAATGTGCTCCACAGGTAAAGGGATACTAATTCCATTCATTAGTTTGGTACAGTTTATACAGAATGGCACAACTCAGAACATGCTCAGTAATTACATTTCACTTTATTTCTTTACCATTTTCTGAGGTGTCTAGTTTTAAATTATGTTATTGAACCCTCAATCATGATTGTATTACATGCACTAAAAACAGACTAAATACAAACATAGCATAAAACTTCCCAGACTACTAAAAAAAATCAGAGACCAAGGCAATATACTCTTGTTTTGACTCTAACATTATTTCAGACTTTAAGGTAAGAGATGCAAACAAAATATAAAAAAAAAAAAATTGAAGAGACATCAATATTTCTTTGTCAATCCCCAGAACTTTACTCTGGCAATGGACTTGGCATCAAAAGAGATTGAGAAAAGAAATTACAGTGTTTACCAACATTGTATAGGTCTCTGCAGAGCAAGCAAGGATGCAGGCAGAATATGGTGAATAAATACAGAAACCTGAGCTTACCTAAAAGCAGTTGCTCTTACAAGTTAAGATTAGGCCTAGTTTAAAGCTGAGCAAGGATAAAAATTGATTTTGTGTAAACAGAAGCAAATAGGAAGTTGAATGAAGCTGGATGAAGTATGCCCTTGTAAAAACTATGGAAAAAAAACATTGACTACTGTTATATGTCCCAGACAACAACCTACAAAGAGGTCAGGAAGGAAAATTCAGGGATCTGGCTCTAGAGAAAACCACAAGATTTTATAAAAATAGATTTTAGCAATCACTCAACTTCAATGAAAGACATAGAAGCAACATAATCAAAAACCTGAAAGACCAGCTTTCACACAAGAGGATGAGAATCTGTAGTGAAGCATTTACAGCCTGTTTCTCAAAGGGACATATACTGTGTACAGTAAGACTGAGCAATATTGCTGAGAGACCATGAAAATTAAATTCTAGCACTGCAAATGGAGCACTCTGTGTCATGGGTTTTCCTGGCACCGTCACGGATTTCAGGAGCTGCTGTTCATGCTGAAACGCAGAAAAACAGCACAGTTGGTACAGAAGAGAACCATAGGATGTTGTGAATTGGAAGGACCCCCAAGGATCATCAAGCCCAACTTTAAAGTGAGTGGCCCATACAGGCATCAAACCCACAAACTCGGCGTTATTAGCACCATGCTTTAACCAGCTGAACTAATCTCAGGGCCAGATTCTGGTGGAGATGTGTATGTACCATTTAAATAACTGTCCCATTTGGGGGGCACAGAGAAGTATTTTAGAGCAGTATTTATAAGGCTTAGTTTGGGAAAACTATCTGCATTGTCTCGGGCTATTCAAAAAAGTTGTACAGAACTACAGAGCTGCAAGCCTGAGAAAAGCCTTAAGCCACCAGGTTCATCTGCAACACAGAAGTACTGAAACACTGCACTCAACCGGCTCATCATCACAACCATGCAGCTCTCCATTTGGCAGATTTATTCATTTAAAGAAGTCAGAGGTTTACTCCATGAGTTTGTCTAGTTATACTGCAGTCTGTGCCGTTTCATAGGAGACTTGTTTCTACTCTGCCTTAAGAGCTGCAGAACCCTAAAAAATATAAATGCCTTATGCTACAGAGTTATTGCATCAATCTGAACTGCTGACAGAACACACAGAACATGCCAAAAAACCTTTTCAAGAACAGATGTAGATCAGACTCCTGAGAAATATTCAGAAAGAGCAGGAAACCAGTTGCCCAGAGAAGCTGTGGCTGCCCCATCCCTGGAAGTGAGCAAGGCCAGATTGGATGGGGCTTGGAGCAACCTGGTCTGCTCCAAGGTGACACTGCCCATGGCAGGGGTTTGGAACTGGATGATCTTTAAGGTCCCTTCCAAGCCAAGTCCTTCTATGATTCTACGAAACAAGGCAGATTGGTGCCTAGAATCAAAACACAACCAATTCACCCATGTACCAAAACAGCAACTGCTTTCCTAAGAGACTTCTATTATTTCTGAAAATGAACCAGCCTGGGATATTCTTAATTGAGCTCAAACAAGTACATAAGCAGACACAGCATTCATTCCAATTTTCTGAAAATAGTACCACAGCTTAAATAAGAAATGTAACACCTTTTAAGCCAAGAGTCAGGGAACAGTATTTGCACACTGTCAACAAGAGAAAACCAATCCAAAAGGAAGCAAAAAAATCTGTCAAATTACAAGGAAAAATTTCTTTTGACTAAAGTGGAAGTTGGACAAGTAAAATATGATAAAAATACTCCAATGTGCTGGTTTTATTCTTTCCTGTGATTGTGAAAACAGCCTTTTCAGGAGGTTGCAAAAGGCTGTGTCCACATTGCTTGTCTGAAGGACAAAGCTTGATGTGTGGCCAGCTCTCACTTTTCAGGCTGAACTTTTTCCATGCAGTTAGTGACAGCACATGTCCAAGTCTATCCTAAGCATACAGAACAACATACAAGATTAGGGTTTGCATATGAAATCAAACTTGGACAAAATAACAAAATACAAATAATTTGAAATGTTTTACTTACAAAACATATGTAAACAGCCATGCACAGAAAACAGACTATTTAAAGCATATAAAACTGCTATGATACAAAAGGGCAATTTATGATTTAAAAAAGATATCTTAGGATAGAAAACCTCCTTTCAGCCTGTTATTCACCTCCCAGTGCCCTAACTGAAAAACATAGTTGTATATAGGAAAAATTGGTTGTTTGAAATGTATTTCAATGCAAACAAAACACATACCAAGCAAAATGCCAGAATCCCTACTGATATGACCCTTCCAGTCCCAAAACACCCTGTGAGACAACAATTTTTTCCTCCCATAAACTCTATGACTATTTTAATTGATGATCCTTCAAGTTTCTTGGGAAAATGACGCATTTTGCCTTGGTTCTGAAAAAACCGTAAACTATTTATATACAAAGATTAAAATATCTGCTTTTAAAATCAAATTGTACAATTCCAGGTTCAGCCCTGTGTTGTGAGCCAGCAAATCTCTCACTGAGATGCCTACATTTTTTTGATCACGAAAGACAGACAGGATTATACCCATATTGCTTTTGGGAATGATTCTACAGATTTTCTGCATGAAAGAAATGAGAATTCACATCTTTCTGATTACATTGGTCTATTTTTTCTCACTTCCCTTGCTAAATAAGGCTATGCAGGCAAGTTGGATGGTGTATTGCTGCACTTATGCTTTCAAAATCCTTTAGCAATTTTTTTTTTCAGCTTTAAAGAGCAAATTTTTTTTCCGCAGATATGTGTTAGCAGCTTTCCCAGAAGTCATATGCTTATAATGGTGGTAAAAGGTTTTTGCTATAGAGAATGAGTTAATGGAAGAGTTTCTGTGTTTTGGAAATTTTAGATGCCCATGTACAACTACAGTTTGTGACACCAGTACAACTTGCTTCCTGGAAATTCTGTGTGTAACTGTGCCAGATATTGTGAAACCAGTCATTTGAAAATACATGTATTCATTAGTTTAAAAATAACCTTTTAATTTGGAATACCACACTTATATTCCATGCAGTTTTCCAAATAAATAGAAGTCTTTCCACATAGCATTTTAAACAGAAGGTATGACTAAAAGTATAAAGTGGGCACAATAAAAAGTAATGGAGTTATTCACCAAATTTCAAGTTGGAAATGAGACTATTTGCAAGTAAAGTGCATAAAACTGTCCTTTTTTACCTTAGATGAACTCAAACATAAGTCCCTTTTTCTCTAACTTTGAGAGCTGAGAAAAATCTCGGAGGCAAGTACTTTATAATAATAAAATCCTCCATCAAAACCTTCTTTCTGAATGACCTGCTGGCATGTTCCTCTGTTGTAGTGGCTCCTTGTCTGCTGAGCCCCAATTTTCTGAACAATATCTGAGGTTTCTCAAACAGCTCAGAAAACTGAAAGTGAGAGGAGTATTTAATTTAATGTGCCTGTCACCACACTGAGTCAGAAGTGCCTCACAATGAAATAATACCTAGCTCTCACTGCAGTATCTACCCCATAACTCCAAGTCTCTGAGGGCTGTTAAAATCCAACAGGCACCCGAAACTGGCAGGTGTCATATTTAATGTATGTGCAGTCACATTCCAAACAAATAGCTACACTCAAGGAACAAGCTAATAATTCTTGTGAGTAAAAGTACCCAGATATGTACTTTGGACTGCAGAGGAAACATACCTTGAAAATACTGTCTATACAGGCCACCTCTTTTGTTCAGACCTTCCACCTTTCTACAAAATCATCACTGTTGCTCTTTGCTGGGAACTCAGTGTCCTACCAAGGGCAAGACTCTGCTTTTTTCAGGGCACTTCTGCTGTGCTGTAAACAGAACTGATCATTCAAAATTTTCAAGTAGTCCAACTGTGTTATGGGCACTTTCTGTAGCAGCAGTCTGATGAACTCCAGCAAGCCAGAGGAAGCTGGGGCTGCTGCAAGCACAGAGCAAAACCAACAG
This sequence comes from Dicrurus megarhynchus, assembly GCA_013399195.1. Classification (NCBI taxonomy): domain Eukaryota; kingdom Metazoa; phylum Chordata; class Aves; order Passeriformes; family Dicruridae; genus Dicrurus; species Dicrurus megarhynchus. The sequence continues at coordinate 52,470 of VXAD01008760.1, forward strand.
AGCCAGTTTGCCCAGTTTGGATCTCGGGCTGGCCCTGAACTACAGCTGCATATCAGGTACTACATAGTGGCTAAGGGACACTGCGGGGGATTCCCTACCACAAAAAACAAAACAAAAATATTTGTTCCCTGAAAGGTACCCAGGATTCCCTTTCTGTGTGGCCCTACTGCCTGTGTCTGTTCTGTTTGTGCTGCTGTTCATTGTGCAATACCTGGAGAACTGGCAAACACCAGGTGGGACCTGATCAAATCTCCACCCTATGTGATGTGTTCCAAAGCTGCAGGAAATCTCAGGGTTGATTGTCAGCTGTGGAAGATAGAGACTTTTTTAATAGCTTAAGGTAGACTGAAATATTTTATAGCTGAGCTACACCGAGAAAACAGTAAAACCATAAAATTTATTACCAAACCAGGTCAGAGTAATTTTTCCTGTATTAAAAGACATACTCTGGTTCTCTGTGACAAGGTTATGAAAATTCTATAACATCTGAGTACTGATTAGTTAAGTCAAATCAAGTAATTTTAAACTTTGCCCTGTTACATTTAAGACACAGCCTTTCATATAACCGTTCCCACCTTACGGTTCTTGTTTCTTACACATAGAGCATCAAGAATACTTCTGAAACAAAAAAATTCCCAAGGTCTAAGGCTTAATGCTTTCAGACTGATTTTCAGTGGTGTTCACCACATGACATTTTCACTGTAATTGGTATAAGCACAGGACCAATGAATCGGATCATTAAATCTCACTGGTTATAATCTAGGAAAATTCTTATCTACTTTATCTACGAAAAGAATTATCAGTTTCCTGTTCTTTCTGTTTCTTTCAATGGACATTAAGATGCTACTGATAATTTTAGTACAGGGAAAGGAATAAGCATATTGACATTTATTCCAGCAAATCAATATATCCAGTATCTGCAATGTATTGTCTGTAGATTTACCAGTTTAATTTTACTTTCTTAGGAAGTAATTGTTTTCCCTTTGTGCTTAGATATGATGTTGTGAAACAAAGTTATAGCTGTGAATTTACTCACCAAATCAACATCCTAGATACTCATTTTTCTTGTCTAATTCACAGTGAGGATACAGCATTCCTGTACTGACAGATGATATTATTAAATATTTAGCTCACACAGTAGATAATTGGAGTATTTCTGCTGTAAGTATTAAGTTACTCATGCTGGTGATTCATGCTGATCCACATGAGAAAAACCGTAACTAAATTCACACTTTAAGCCATAGGAATCAGCAGCTGAATCAGAAGATAGTAATTGCCATCTAACCCACACAGCTGCAGAGATGGAACCTAAACAATTCAATCACATCAGCTTTATCCACATTTTAATTTTTTATGCAATTCCACTTGGGATGCACAGTACATTGTTGGACTGTATCATGTTATTTCCCTTTTCAAATTTTAACTCTTAAAAAAATAGTGTATTGTTTAAATTGAAAGTTAACTTAGGCTTTTTAAATTGAAGATGTTTGGGTACTGATTTATAATTCTGCATATGACCGGTGTTCATCCAATCTGTGCTGCTTGGAACATGGATAAACTAACAAAGACTTCCTGTGCTATTAATCCATGGCAAAATCAGACTATTGCCTAGAGGAAGATGCCAGTCTAATGATATGCAAATTCTTAAATGAGCTGGTTTCCATTAATACTGTGTAATAAACCAAACTCAGATTCTCCTGCTTCAATTCACATTTACTCAGACTCTAAAGAATCCCTGAGTTATGTTATAGACTGAATACAGCTCAGAGAGATGTGTCTAGACAGTATTAGAAAATGGAATGGATTTTAATTCTATAAAGCCACAAACCAAAAGCTTCAGCCTGTGTACAATCTGACATGCTCTCTATGGCATGGAAGAATTTGAGGGTTGGATCCCTGGAACTTACATCCCATCCCCTCCTCTCAGCATAGTGCCTTTTTCGTATTCAACTGGAATAAATGCAGCAAGCAAAATAAATACCGCAAGAACACTTCAGCCATTTATTTCTTTATAGTATGAATGTAAATCTTTATCTGTTCAGAACATTGATTTGAAAACTGGAGACATCACAGATTAGGCAGGTGCCATAGTCTCTCTGCAAGGGCTAATAGCTCATGACAATCACAGCAAAGTCTTTTCACTTGACACACATTTTCATGGTGATTGAACAGGCAACTGCAGTTTCACGATTTGTTCCATTTTCATGGTATCTCATTCAGGAAGAATAGCAATACTACACATGTTAACCTTTATAGATTTAATAATTTTTCCTATTTCTCACTGTTTGTAGAAAAATGATACTGATATTTGAGTTATTTAGATACAGTTTCCACTAAAATTAGGTTGGCAGGAGGACTGTGGCAACCTTCCATACCAGTCTAAGAACTGTGGAATTGAACTGACATAGCAGCACAAGACTGACACTTGGGTGGGAAGTGGAATTAGGAAAATGCAAAACAAAATTTTTCCTAGGATTCGTCTAAATGGATAATGCCACCTACAACTTGATTATTTATGAGTTGTCTGTATTTTGCCATATACTACTTGGACGTTTCCATTATACCCTCTCGCTGTTCAGACACTGGGAATAGTAATTCTGTGTAAATGACTGAGTGAAAACATGACTTGAGAGATTACTTTGTACAGAGATACTGTGAGCACCCTGTGTACTGGTTAGCTGTCCCTCTGTACACACACGGTGCGTAACAAAAGATAAACTCCTGTTTCCCACTTTCCCCCCTTTGTCGACCAGATATCAACTCAGTGCTCATCTGGGTTTCTTTCAGAGGGAAAGAAAAAAACAAAACCTGTTTTAACTGTTTGGTCATCTGCCCTGTGGATGGTTTCTTCATCCTTTTCACACACATTCTGCAGTCACGGTTTGTGAACACTGCTAATCAACACAGCTACCAGCTGGCACTTTGTTTTCATCAGCAGGCTGATACACTGGGTTTGGATAATCTTGTTTATGTATTTATCTTTCTCTTGAAGCTAACATCCTTCTATCAAACAATCATGAACCTGATGTTTCAAATTTAAATAGCTGCAGAGTCATTAATTAAAAAGTAGTGCATGATAGTAATTTAAAATATGTGCTTCAATATTTATGTACCTCTCTGAACTAGAAAGTGAGGATACAGCACTCATTAAAGGAAATTTAATTTATTTGTAAATTTTTTTTGAGTTAAACCTCACTAGATTAAAAGCCAACAGCAAACAAGGAAAGAAACAGCTGCAGCTACAGCTGCTGCTTTGTAGCCACTTCAGTTTGACTCTCCCCAACATGTACATGTAACTTATAAATTACATCAAAAGATACATTAAAAAAAAAATGAGAAGTTGTGCAAGTGTGGAGGAGGACGAAGAGAGAGAGAGAGAGATGGTGCTTAGCAAGACATGAATTTCTTACCAATAAATTGTCATTTGAAAAACAGCAGGTGACAAACGTAATAAAAATTGTGTAGAAAGCTGAAATGAATACAAATGCTGGGAATATACTGGAAGTGTCCGGCAGTTCTGTTCTGCAGTGAGTCTGCTTGACAAACATTGCTCTGCAGCAGGCATAAACTATTCAGAAGAATTAAATATTTAGCTGTGCCATATCTGAATCCTGGGCCCTTGTGAGCCCGCCTGTTGGCAAACTGACAGTTCTGAGGCGATACCACGGGGCCATTAATTGCTGCTGTGGTGGTCGCCCCTGCACGACCAGAGCTTTGCACTGGGCAGCAGAATGCTTGCAGAGATATTATGGGTTGTGGAGTTGGGTTCCCTTTGAACAGTGTTACCACTGAGCACAATTAGAAATAAAATATGACATATTTAGAAAAACAGAGCAAAAAGAGCGATGCGGTTTCAGGTCAGCTGAAAGTGTTTCACTGCAGTGGCACATGCTCAAGCCTCTCAGACAAAAAAGCAGCAGCTCAAAGCAAATATAATGGTTAAATGACCAGCTCTGGAATGAGAGCCACGTCAGAACCTGAGTGAAGTATTAATGTGCTGGAGATACAGCACCTTCCACGTGTTTAATATCAGGCATGTCCAAGTGTAACATGCCATCAGGTCAGGGCACTTGGATACCATGAAAATCTCTAAGCAGAGAATTGTGTAATATCACACAGCTAAAAACCTTTTTGATTTGTTCTAAATAGTAAAATCTTAATTTCTGAGAGCAACAAAATCCACAAGTCTATTTAAAACAGAAAAGCTGTAATGGAAAACTGAAGGAAAATCAGTGTTTGTGGGACTGAGTTTAAAAAAAAGAAATACATTCAAGAAAATACATTCCCTTGGTTTCCTCTTTCTGATGGGAAGTAAAGCTTCCTACAAAAAATGTGGGATTTAATCATAAAATAAGGGGAAAAAATTAGAAAAATACTTCCTCCATTAAATTCACCAGTCAGCTGTGTTCAGTTTTAAAGGCCTGACTTGCTCTCAACTCTGTACTAGAAGTGTGTTAATTGTTCCCTTTGGAAGTGGAACCACCTTTTTTGATAAAAAAGGAAAATAGCTTTTGCATATTTTATATTACAGCTGTTCTAAAAATCCCCAGCAAACTATTTTCATTTTTGATATTCCCAAATGAGATGGGGATCAAAAAAAGAATATAAATAATAAAGAAATTAATAATTGAGATAGCTCTACAGAAGCATGGCTCTGAGAACTACAACCCTCTCTGCGCTTAGGAAAAATATATAAGCAGGACCTGCAAAAATTAAAATAATTTTAATAATTAAAGAGTTACAGTGGTAAAATGTAGAACAAAGTTATGTTCTACAGTTTCAAGCCATAAGAATGAGTCATAAATGTAACTATATTAAGACCCTATTTCTTTTTTAGCCTAAGATAGTTTAAAAGACATGGAAGGAGAAGGTATACATGAAATAATGCACCATTAAGTCATTAATTTCTTTCTACAGATTTGTATGCTGATGATATTAGATGGTAGACTCAATCCTAGCTGAAAAATGCAGGTCAAGTTTTTTGGCATGAGTTTCATACTTTTTAATTTTCTGTCCAATCTACAATACATGCAGTCTTGTATCATCAGCTTCCAGTAATTCTGTTTTCATCCTTTACCTCAGTCTTTAAGTTTATTTCTTGGAGTATTTGTTACAGTACTAGAGGTTTCTAAGTCAAAACACCAGATCAGTAACTTCCAAACTCAGTATATTTGTTAGCTACCTGTTATCTAATACTAGATCCAGTTTGATAGATTTATTTAAATTTTTTTTTTTCAAACAGCAGTTTCATTGCAGTTTTGGTATTCTGGAATGGATATTGTCTATCTCCCCTTCATCCTTAATATGACAATTAATTTCCGTTTTCTCCAGATATGCTTATTTTCATTGCAGCAGATTTCCTGCCTCCATCCTCGTGCTCCATGTTATCACCCTTGCTGAAAACTGAGTTAATGTATTCCTTCAGTTCAGGCATGATATCTCGATCAGCTCCAATCTCACCCTTATTGTCAAAACATGGATTCACCATTTTATCTTATGACTAAAATATCATTTTATCTGTTTTAATTTCCCTCCTAAAATATAATTGTGTTTTTCTCTTGACAATTATTGCTTAAGTCTGATAGCCTCTGACCTTTAAGATATAGCTTTCTATGACATACATCTTTCTCTGTGGGCTGCTTGTAATTCTCCTTATATCCTTTCTGAAACAATAATTCTTCCATTTATCATTGTACTTTTCCCTTCAGGAAATGGTCCCTTCAGGAAAAGCTCCCCTCCCTTCATTGCCCTCCCACACCCTTCTGGAATACAACACAAAATGTGTTATTATCAATGCTATGCTCCCACCACAAATATTTGCTATGAGTCACTCACAGCAGTTGTAAAATCCCTCTACGTTTCTTGACTGGACAACTGAATAATTTTAAAAGAGAAAAAGTAGAAATAGATAAAATGTACTCCCTGGAATAATAAGCAAACAAAACTAAAAGAATGATACCACAATATCATCCATCACACACAACAAAAATTATTGTAACTCACTTGACATATGTTTTTGAAAGAATATAGAGGAATAAAATATCTAGCAGTGAGTTGAAAAATATGGGCTACCTTTGGAAGGTCCAGCAATTAATGAACACTCTTTTATTAAATAATGTTTTCCACTTTTACAAACATGATTTCCCTTAAATTTTTCACTGTGTAGCAAAACACTATTCAAATTAAAGTTGCTATAATGCTACTATGACTTCTGAAAAGAAAATTACTTTAGTGGACAGGAATTCATCAACAGATAAGATGTTTGTATATCTTTCTTTTCCCAACTGTGCCAGCTCAAAGAGTATCTTCAGACTAAGCAGCTCCATTCACCCTGCATCCAGCTAAAGACAGACAGTGAATTGCAGCAATCTAAGAAAAAATTTCCAAGAATTCCATTGTAATTGTTATATTTTATTAAAATATAACAATTACTTATTAAAAAAATTAAACAGAAAATTCTCTTTCCAAGACCAGTCCCTGTGTAGGAGCTCTGTAGTTATGGTGCCCATTAAGGCACACGAAGAGCATCTATTGCATGTAAAATGAGAAAACCCCAATTTTTTTTCGCCATGACCTACAGTGGAAGAGTCTCCTGACCAGGTTAAGAGTATTCTCAGTCATAATCACTCTTCAAAGCTACACCTTTGTCATTTCACACTGGAGTAGTGCCTCTGCCCTTCCTACATGGGGCCAAGAGCTCTGAACTATCGTGCACCTGATGCTGCAGCCAACTGTTTTTTCTGGCTGAAATCCTATATTTTGCTTCCTCTAAATATCCCTCAGCTCTTTTACTGTAACAGGCAGTTTATCTTAAAATTGAATCGGTATTAGCTTCTGCACAGAAGGCACCATTTCAGTTTGAACTGATGGTCTTTTTAGTGAGTTTGTTACTTGATTAAATTCCCAAGAGAAATTCAGCTAGGATGCACAAGGTATTTCACTGCAAGAAGATCTGGAGTAAGAGAAGTCTTTGTGAACATAATTTAGATTGTACTGAATTTTAGATTTTACTGCAAGCACCTTTAGGTCCTAGACCTCATTTCATAGCTGATCTTCAGTATTTATTTCAGTTTTATCCAAGTACAAAACCTTGACTAGCAAAGCAGGGGAAAACGTTGTTCAGGTGTTTTGTCCAATGCCATTTTTAACATTTCACTTGTGAGTTACATGCAATTTCTGCACCACTGGAGAAAATATTGCTCATACAGTTTTAAAATAAACAGCAAAGGAAAATACCTAAATAAATATCAAAGGAAATATCCTAAATAAATATCCAAGGACATTACTTAAATAAATACCATATGAGTAAATACAGGAGGATTCTATGAATTTCTTTAAAGGTCCATCCTGTTCAACATGACCCCCTAGGAACTGTCAGCTCTACTGGCCTCAAACCAAAGTATAAAACTGCCTCCTCCCGCCATCCTTGTCACTGTTCTAATAGAGAAACCTCATTTTCAGATTATGCCTTTCTGAAAAACTTCTCTTCAAGGTATATTGTTAGGGTGAGATGCCTTTATTAAGGAGTTAACACCATGGAAAATCAGATTAAATAAACCCCCAAAGATGCACCTACAATTGCTTTTGTTTCTTAGAGTTTGCAATCTTCTATTGTTAAATGAACATCTGAAAGTAAAACTAACTAGAAGCGGAGATCAGCTTGCTATTATTGTATCATCTTTAAAGAGAGAAAAGAATCACCAAAAAGAGAAGTGGGGACTCATACAGCAGAGATTTCTAGGTTGCAAATTTCAGTTTTGAGAACTCAGAATCTCCCTAAGCTTTTGGGCATTATTACTCCCTAAGCTTTTGGGCATTATTAATAGACATCAACGAGGCAAAATGCCTACAACCCTGGCAGCCCTGCTGCCTGCCTCACAGCTCTCTGCACCTGTTCATCCCAACTTCGCAGCTCACCTGCTAATTTCAGCCACAACATATTTAAAAATTGTGCTACAAAGAGAATTCCAGGGTGCCCTTCTCCTGTTTATCAGAAACAAATGCACTGTTGGCTGCTCTTGAAGTAAGATTTCATTTTTAAGATCTTACACATTTTAGAAGAAGTCTCATATAACAGTGCACTGTGAGCCTCAGATTAGATGGACTCTGCAGTAANGTATGTAGTATATAATATATAATATATAGTATATAGTATATATGTGTGTGTGTATATTTCCACATGTTTTCTAATATTCATAATGTATATTTTTTTTTTTTTTTTCNATAGACATCAACGAGGCAAAATGCCTACAACCCTGGCAGCCCTGCTGCCTGCCTCACAGCTCTCTGCACCTGTTCATCCCAACTTCGCAGCTCACCTGCTAATTTCAGCCACAACATATTTAAAAATTGTGCTACAAAGAGAATTCCAGGGTGCCCTTCTCCTGTTTATCAGAAACAAATGCACTGTTGGCTGCTCTTGAAGTAAGATTTCATTTTTAAGATCTTACACATTTTAGAAGAAGTCTCATATAACAGTGCACTGTGAGCCTCAGATTAGATGGACTCTGCAGTAATATTTATATAAAAAAATATCATGGTCAGTTTGTAATAAATTTTCTGGGTCTTGAGAATAGTTTTTTTCCAATAGCACTTCTGGAAAATTCAATTTTAGAATGGCACACTGAGAAATCCATGCCCCGTCACACAACACTATCCTTAACATGTATGGGTACACACACACATATAATATACAATATACAAAATATAATATACAGTATATAATATATACTATACAAAATATAATATATAGTATATAATATAAATTTTATAATATATAATATATAATATATAATATATAATCTATAGTATATAATATATAATATATAATATGTAGTATGTAGTATATAATATATAATATATAGTATATAGTATATATGTGTGTGTGTATATTTCCACATGTTTTCTAATATTCATAATGTATATTTTTTTTTTTTTTTCTGATTATTTGGAGAGAAATGTTCTTTTCCAGGAGGCTTGCACAAAAGAAACAAACTTTAAAAGCAGAAGTTCTCCTTCAAAAGATGTTTGTTTCTTAGGACAGACACTCCCAAAGCAGTTTTAAATATCTTAGCATTTATAGATGCTTTATGCAGTATTTAGGCAGAAAAATCAAAACTTACTTGGCTAATGATTTACTCCCTCATCAATCTGACAACATCCACAGAGGAGGCTTGCGTTGGAAAACACAAGAGCACCACAACAACGCAAAATCCTGCTGGATTAGTTCATTTAATGTACACCAGCAATTTAGCTAACTGACCTTAATGTACAGCTAAGTCACATTTACCACCTGTAAAATGAATTTGTCAGCTTCTGCTAGAGATCCTGAGCCATAATCTGAACCCAGAGAAGTAGAGCACAAGATAGAAACATTCTAAATTCGGATTTTGAATGTTTGTGTAGTCACCCTTTCCCTTACAAATTACCTGTTCCCCTCCATTCCACCGCCAGATGCTAAAGGCACAGAACTCATTAAGTTGCAGATAAGAACTTTCCCACCATCAGAAGTTCTTGTCACTTTAAACCAGGAACTTTTCCTAACAACTAAATCCTAAAACATTATTTAGTCCATTAAAGATGCCATGATCACAGGAAGCTCCATAGAATGAAGCTTCAGCAAGATCCCTGTGTTTTTACAGCTCTCTCACTGGTGGCTCTGGTTGGGAATTGTGACCTAGAGGAAATTTTTCAGAAGGTCTTCAGGGTTGTAGTGCACAAGAATTAAATCTCCAGCTGTTGTTGCCAACTAAGAGTTCTAATCCGTTCCAAGTACTGAAAAGATATCCTTTTAATAAGATATTGATATAAAGTCTTCAACACTAAGGACTGTCAGTTAAGGAGAAATTTACACTGAACACTTGTTTTCACCATAAAACTCATGAATAAAACAAGAGCAGAATGACTAACATGTTCAATCAATATTATAATTACCAGGGGTCAATTAGAGAGGTTTTGGCCATCAGTTTCAAACATTTCTTCTCTCAAATAAAGACCCTCCTAGTGACAGCATATTCAATACCAAATATCTAAATAGAAAAATCCTATAAAGATTGCCTGGCTTTTCAAAGCTGTTTTTTTTTTTTTCTTTAAAATATACTGCAGTACACATACCATAACATGTCTTCTTCATATTATTATACACTTTAAAAAAGAATTTTAACATTTAAAAATAGTTTTTCCTGAAATATATAGATTTTATAAAAAAAACCCATTAAAACTACATTAAAATCCACTGAAAACCCAGAATTAAGCATTCCTATGTACGGAATTCTAAAATGGCTGTATATGGTCTATATAAAATCTGATTGCATGGAATCTTTTGAAGAATGAGTAGGGTAACATCCCTCAAACAGGAAGCTATGAATACAACTAAAGGTGTTTTAAAGGAACTAAGCTTGACACCACTTAAATTATCAGTCTTACATGTTTATGTCAACATTTGAATTGTCCATTGATTCTCCCTTTCTTGAGAGTATTATCATGTCAAAGCTAGAATACTATGGAAAAAAGTCCAGTTTAGACTTTGGAGTTTGCCCTGGGAGTTAGATTATCACTGCATTCAGGGTGGTTTTTTTCCACTAACAAACTGATGCCATGGTGATTTTTTGCCTTTTCTTTTAAACCCTTTTTATACCTTTTTACAACTTCTATATTCCTTAGTGCTTTTGCCTACATTCTTGGACTTGATTGTTAAGCTAGGAGACTAAACATTTTAGAGGTTTCGTAGTTAGGGATCAATATGCCCCAGACCCCAAGGTCCTCTCCAGAATACATTTTGTAAACTAAGATAGAACCATCCAGGGGAAGGTTTCTTGGGGAGGGGGGCTCATTCTAGCCTCTCATTGGGGAATTCATGATAGATATGCTAATTAGTAAAAACTATAATGTTATACCTGATCTATCGTGTGTGTGCGTTGCGGGGTGCATTTCGGTGCATTCCACCTGGATGTGGTGCAGCAAAGGATCCTTATAATAAATACCAAGGCAAAATCCCTTTTTCCCTTCTAACTGTGTTTGATTCTTGATTTTAAGACCAGGAAAAGGCATCAAAACAAGTGCAAAGATAACGAAACTGAAAAAATGTAATGGGGCAGCCCATAAATAAACACCAATTTCCTCTTTAATTCTTGAGTATCTCTCCAGGAGTACATAATAACTTTCAAGTTTTACTTCCTACAAAGTATATCCAAAGAATAATATTCTCTCAACCGTAATGGCATAGCAGATTTTCAGTCCATACCAACTGTTACAGCTCCACTGACAACACCACTGTTTATGTGGGGCACCCAAGAGCCTTAAAATGGAACAACACCGAATTTCATTGCCTCTCTCCTACAGCCTGACCTTCAGTCAGTTTACAGAGGCACCAACATCATATAATACACAATACCATATGCTGCTTTCTTTCTTAGTTTATGATTAAGTCACACTCTTAAAAGCTGAAAAAGCTTTTGATATGGATATGCCACTGTTCCTGCTTCTGAAACTCAAGCATTTCCCTTTTAGAATTTTCTGGTCTTTTCATCCCATTCTAGTGTCTACTTCAATATTTTAGCAAGGTAATTTTTTTCCAAGGACCTTAACTAAGGATATTTCCTGCTCATATTTGGATGACTAGTTCATTAATATTCCTATGCCCTTCACAGAAAGTTGTTTTTATGTTCTAATCATCTTTCCAGAGGCCAAAAACATAAACCAGGTCATTATGAGTTAATTCAAATCAATGTCCAACGACTTTCTAATTTTCATTTCACACTTGATAGCCTTAGTGTCGGCTTTTGGCAACAGTTCCACTGAAATACTTTTATCAGATATTTTGGGAAGTTTTTTCATCTTTCTGAAACCATGCCTAATCAAGAGGGCAGCAGCTTAAACGAATACACCATTCCATAGGAAAATGCCTGGAAGCTGAAACTGTCTTCAATTTAAACATCTCTGCTCTATAGCTTCTCTAGGATTTGTGCTGACTAAATGCAGGACAAAAAAATTTCAATAAAGATTTAGGCTTAAATTCCCTTTGGTGCATACTTCCGGTTCTGTTTACCTGCAGGATATGCTAAGGAGCAACACCACCATAAAAAAAAGGATGCATTTATGGCTTAGGTGGGTGGTAAGCATGGACCATACAAGGACTTTCAGACTCCAAGTTTTGGTACCTACTGAAAAGAATTGTTCCTGTGAGTTTGGAATTAGTGCTTGAGGAAAGGATTAGTGCACTCTGTCACTATAGGATTTTATTTTCCTTCTGTTAAATTGGACAATAAAACTTCCCTTCCCAAAAGGACTTTAGTGATTAATGAGTGTCATACTCCTCAAACAAGAATGCATTCTGTTCTCTTCGGAAAGAATAAAATTCTATTTTGGTGGTGCTTCTCCTCTGGAATCCTTATATATAAAGGATATATAATTACATCTTTTGTGATTTTGGTGTACTAAATAGTGGTTGACTGAAAAAATTTACATTTTTTGGGGTATACTTTGAGCTTCATCTCCAGATTTAGAATATTATTTTCATTTTGGTTGTGGAGGTGGGTTGGTTGGTTAGGGTTTTTTTTCTTTTTCTTTTTGGTGTCTTTGGTTGGTTGGTTGGTTTGGTTTTTTGCTGCCCTACCCTCACAACAGGTTAAAGAGATGGAAATATTTATTTCCCTGAGCTGTGTATATCTGATATTGCCACCTTCTGCTCTGTGGGTGTACTATCAGAGTTCAGGAGCTGTTCATTCCTAGGAGGTCTCAGCAATATGTTATGCTGCCATATTTCAATTCTTGAGAAAAACTAGGAATATCCAGGAAGTGTGTACAACAGGTTTGTTGTTTTTTACTATAAGTGATCAAAATTCTGTAAACCATCCTGTGATGGATGGATACATAAACAGTTTGCCAAATCAGACCCAAATCCTCCTAAAATACTAAAGATTTAGTCCATCCACTAAATTATCCAAATGAGGAGTTGGACCAAGGCACTCACAGTCCCTCTTGATGATACATAAACCCAGTGATCTCAGATGGAAAAATTAAAACCCAGTGTTTTTTAAATGTTTAGAAAACTTCTGCTAATCTAAAAGGTTGTTACAGCTCTCTGAAGGCTGTACTAAAATTTGTTGGTAATTTCAAACATAAGTCATCTTGCTCCTTGGTATATTCCTTATTTTATAACATTCCTACCTGTTGGAGTCTAGAGTGCAGAGAATATCTCTCTGCCTGTTTTTAAGCATTTAACCCCCCTGGACACCAATATTTCTGACCTTCATCCGTGGAGAAAACTACATACACTCTGGGAAGAAGTAGAATCTACACTGGTGTGAACTAGGTGATGGGATATTATGTGAGATTGTCACAGGGTGACAAATCTTGAGTTTTAGGTTTGTTAATATAGTAAATAGATAAAAGCAAAAACTTCAAAATGGAGGATTGTTGTTTTCTAGACCTTCTTCTTCTTCTTCTATTCCTCCATGTCCTGCAGTAAAAGTAGTTTGGGATGATTGGATAAAGAATTTCGCTGTTCCTGTCTACGTGACAGGATGGTTTATTGAACATTGGTGGAAAAGTAAAAATATCTTTAGTTTTAAGTTTTAATTGGGTAATTCACCTTTAAAAAGACTGTGCAATCTAGATTAAGCTGCCATTCCTGGCATTCTTTGCTCTGTGCTGAGTCACACCAGTGGCTCCATTTCTCTGATAAGAATAAACAACTATCTGAAAGCAGAGGAGGCTGAAGGTCCCGTTTGTATCCGCGCCTTCTGGCAAAGACTCTAAAATCTCCCCATCAGGGGAGATCCAATTAAGGCACAAGAAGTGTCACTACCCAAGTCACTTCTAAAACAAAGGGATACACTTTGTTTTCATTAATTCTATCCTTACACTTCTAGACAAACCTATAATTATTCAGTGTTGTCTGTCATTTCTCCTTGGTTTCAGACTCACCTGACTAAAAATGGTGGATTGGGATGGTTTGAATCTGAGGCTCTTTGAGGATATTTTTTTTCCTGGAACACAAGGAGGGATTCTGTTGTATCTAGAAATCATCATGTTATCTCAATGAGACAAATTCATGATTTATTACATAATGATGACCAAGTAAGCTGTTAATCCAAATTTAATGACTGATTACAAGTGTAACATGAATCAGTGCATTGGTTTAATATTATTCTGTTTGATTTTTTCCTGTTTAAGCACATACTACATTACTTAATTTTTGACTGACGCTCTTGTGGAATGAAGTTACACTAAGGCTCTACATAATTATTTCACTATCACTTTTATATTCTGTGTTTTTTTCTGATTATATTTGTTTCCTTTAGTCTAACAGTCCTTGCTTTTTAGATTGCTGTATCTAACTACTGCCATGTCTCTCTGTGGAAACAAAGGGGTTTCTGTGTTTATAGAATTTTGAACCTTTCCTCTATTCTGTGTAATTCTTTCTTTTCTGCTGTTTGAAATCTTGGAAATAAGATCTCATTATTAATTCATAATTAATCTCAACAATAATCTGAAAAATACTCTGAGAAGTGCTTCACTGACTCATATAGATCTCTCATGATATAGCCTCAAGGGCAGATATATAAATGAACAATATTAACATGAAGGTTATTTGATGCAAAAGTTTGGACACAACTATTGCAAATGTTATGTATTAATACTCTACTACTCAGATTTAGATTCAAGATCAGAGGCAGAAGAACTGAAAATTCACTTGAAAAGACTTAAAGATGAATGTACACAGCTGTGAAAAAAATATCCCTGATTCTGTTTATCATCCAATTCTACCCCCCCAACCATCCCAAAATTAGGGAACCTGCGTGCAATGATGAATTAACCCTGTAGGTGGAATTCTAACTGGAAAACATGGAACAGTAGCAGATTATCCTTTGGCCTTTCTCTACAGAGTGTAATGCTTTGTAAAGTGTAGTTTACTCTAAAATTGTGGTTTGTTTCTGGTCACCGATACATATTCAGAGACCAGGATATAAATCAAGATCATAACATCACCAGCCCAGGTCTCAAACTTGAATATACTTTCACCAAATAAATTCCAAATTCCCCTTTTCCTCCCTAGCCGATTTACATAACCCATCCATTTGCACTGGGCAAGACTTTACAGAAATATTATTTTCAGAAAAGTATTTGAATGAAGAGAGAGTCGTGGAGGTTTTTTGGCAAACAAAAAAGTATATAAAACACAAAAATGAGGCAAATCAACTTTCTAGATGTGATCACTCACTATTATTTAAGTTCTATCCATATACACGCTTTACTGAGGATTTCTTTTGATTAACAGACATACTTGATGTGTCTTGATAAGCTCTGTAACCAAATAAACTACATCATGGACTTTCTCATTTTTACATAAAGTAGCTATTCCTAGGTCCTCTAAAGCATTCATATTTAATGTAAAGCCTAGCACAGAGTTTCTAAGTATATATTCCTAATTTCAGAGGGATGCATAAAGCCATATATATCTGAGAACCCACTCTGCTTTAATTTAGATACCTTTTGCCTGTGTATCACATCCAATAGTGATGTTCATGGAAAAGAAAATATCCACAAAAGAACCATGTGCTTTAGAAACAATTGGAACCAAGTGATATATAAATAAATCATAGATTTACACTTTTGAGATATAGACACCAAGCTTTATGGTCAATAAAGCACTGTAAGTTCATGTCTTTGAAAACCATTGTGTTAAATTAATGAAACATACATTTCTCTGCATGTGACATATGAAAAGCAAGTTCCTTTATTGTGTAAAGGTTCTTCTGTCTGCTGCCTTATGTTAACTACGTGGTGGCTTCTTTAAACAAAAGGCTGGGGTTTAGGTTCCATTAGACTTCCCTGTGAATGATAAGGCTGCAGCACAACAGTGGGCATTTAGGCCTCAAGATGCCAATATTTCCATCAAGGAGATTTGAAGTAAACAGTGCATTCACAAGAGATTTCTTTATGTGCAAGCCATTTTGGAATAATTTAGTATACATAGAAGCCATAATTATTTGAGAGTTTTTTCATTATAAAACCTCTGAACTCTCTTTCATGCCTCTTTCATGCCTCTAGAATGTGAAAAGTCCCTGCTTTCTTGTGCTCTGTGGATAAGGAATTTTCAGGAGTCCTCTATGCTCATTTTCTCCCAGGCTGAGGAAGCAGATGGCTTAGATCTACTTCTTTATAAAAATCCCAATCCTTTGCCACGTATTGCTCATTAGGTTTAGTATGGCAAAACTAGTACCACTAACTAGTACTGAAATGAGGAGTTGCTTGAGACTACTTTGCAGTTTGTGGAAAGATTCTTACTGATGTGCTGCTAAAAAATTCATTTGATCCTTCATTAATTATAAGACAGCACATATCTTCTTTTAAACTATCATGACAATAGAATAAAATGCTGTTTGGGATGAATAACAGCAGAACACTGAATTTTTAAAATACCTCTTATGAGAGTACTGTAGGAGGGAATGTAAACTGTGATGGAACTGCCATATGGTGAGCTCTTAGTGCCAGCATTAACTGAATCCCCCAAAGCAGCATTTTGCTCTTAAACAATAGGGAAAAAAAAGAAAACTTTCTTGTATGGAGAAAGAAAAGCCAACACCAGTTCATGTCAGAACTGATTGCAGTAGAAGTTATCTATAGCGATATCAAACCTTCTTTTCTGAGGAAACTCTCCTTGAAAGTACTTTCTGTCCTGAGTATTAGGTCTGGAGAGATGCTGTCAGGCAGAGGGAGATTTCAATCCTACAGACTCAGTGCTTTTGCTTTGCTTCCAGCCCTTGCTGCTCCATTGGTTTTTCTCACCTAGCTAAGAAAAGAGCACCTCAGCAACTGTTCCACAGAGGACTCCCCAGGGCTCTGGCCCTGCCATTTCCCTCTCTCTGTGGTGGGCATATTCTGCAAGGTCGGAAGCAAAGGCACGTTCAGTCTCTGCCTCGCAATGCCACAAGCGCCAGATCCATAGGAGAGCATCAATTACACCGATGCATGTTATGGAAAGCACGGATGTGCTGGAAGGCATCATGTGCTGCACAGAAACTTCCATATCCCACTACAACACTACATTTCTGTAATACCTGTCCTCTGCAAACATCTGGCTGCAAAACAAGAGAGTTAGTCATCCCCCATTATGCCTAACTGAGCAGAACAAGGTCCCTCTGAGCTTTTCTGGGCATGCAAGAAATTCAAATGATTCTGTGAAGGCCTGACCTTGTTGTCCCATTGAGTTATACAGAAGAATTTTGTTGACTCCAGAGGAGTTTTATCCAGCTTTTGATAAAATAATAGATTTCTTTTTTTCAAAATGCCTGTTTTAGGTACTATCCTTAAATATATCTGCTACTGGGAACACTGAACCAGGAAATAATTGTAGTATTTCTTAAGCCTCAAGGTGGGCAAGTGCATTTAATTTTTCCCATGACAGAGTAGAATACACCAGAACCCCTTCAGCATTTTCGAGAGATGGGGCAATACAGTACTGCTACCTTAAAAGAGAGCTCCCTGCAAAGTCAATGGTTGCTTCAGGTACATCAAGAAAAGGATCAGTTGCTCTTTCTAATTTTCTCCAAATCAAAAGACTGTGAAGTACAGAAATTCCAAGTCTTTTTTAAAATAAAATTATTCTACTGCTATCTTACACTTGTCTGATTTGTATTAAGAAAGGTATATAATGGAAAACTTAAAATATAAATTACAGGATGATTTATAGAAATGTGTTATAAGAAAGTTGTTTTACAGGGATAATGAAGACAGTACCATCTGCTCCAAAAAGCAAGACACTGAAAAAAAGCCTATTAGGGCTTACATTTAACATACACTAGACAGAAATAAACAGCTCACAGAATCATATATTTTACTCAGCCAGAAAAATATTGGATATTCCATATCAGAGACTTCATTAATACAGTTTCTATCAGCTTTGCATACATGATCGAAGTGTGGAGAAATATACCAAAAAGAGAAATATTTCTCTTTAAAGTAATATTTTCTGGAGGAGAAGGGAAGGATGAGGTTTTCAGAACTGTTTTCTTTAACTTAAAGGTAGTGAATTAAGGTTTAATTTGGATACCCAGTACCAAGCTTCATGAGTCCAATAAACTAAAATGTTAGATACCTTGAGAAAAGCCAAACCAATGACATTTCTGTTTTGACCCGAGGCTGAGACAGAAACTAGATAGAATTGGGCTATTTAACAGGATATTTCAGAATTTTAAAGGAGTGTTGGTTTGGCATAAGGGGAGCCTGTATTACAGGAAGTGTTTCATGCCTCTGTATTCATTCCAAAGTTTTTTCTCATTCTATCTGTCTTAGAACAAAGTCAGCCCTGGGAATGCCTGGAGACTTTGGAAATGAAAAAAAATTCATTTTATTTAGAAGAAGGCAAAAAGAAGAAAGGAGGGTTTAGAAAACCTCCTGTTGTGGGAAGGGTCAAGATAAGTAGAAATGTCCTAAATATAAGAAGTTTTTGCCATTCACCAGACATTTGTGAGCTTGTGTTTTTAACAAAAAATTGGTCTTTCCTTTCAAATAAACAGTGACCATTAGGCAAAATTAATTTTTTTTCCTAGATTTCTTTCCTGTTCTTGATGTGGGCTTGATGTGATCCAGAGTCTGTTCAAAAGGGAATTTTCAGTTTCACGGTCTCAGGGGTCTGTGACAGATGAACAGAGCCAGCCCCAGAGCAGATAGTTCTGTTCCCACAGTGCCAAACAGCTGGGCAAGCAGGGTTTTTCAGACTGTGTCTCCAAACCCGTCTGAGAAGAGAGAAGAATCCAAACAGCATTACGAAGGAAAACAATATAAATCAAAAGCAGGAACAATTGAAAGCAGTGACTCAGCTCCCTGGGCCAGGGCAAGGCATTGCAGGGTGAAGAGGGTGCAGTTTCTCCGTTGTGGTTCTCTCCCTAAGCCAGGAGCTGCTGACTCCTGTTACCTGCTGGTGGTTTTCCAGGGATTTTCTAGTTCAGGGGACTGAGTCTGCATGGTGGTCGCCAGAAATTGCACCTGCTTTTGGCTCCACTGTGCTGAAAACACTGGTGTCCTGACTAAATACTGCAGGGAGACATGTAAACCAAGATTTGGGCTTTTAGAAGTTGTGTGAAATCCTAGTGTAAAGGAGCAAGTGGTGTGGCCAGTGGGGCAGTACTAAAGACAGGAACTGTTCTGCTTTTGGTAGATGTAGAAGAGGACAGAGGCTCAGTGTTTTCATTGAAGTGCCTGGACTTTCACAACCCCTTTTCCTGTCCCTGTTTGCACAGCCACAGAACTTGCCTGCTTAGCCTTGCGGGCTCTCTGTTGACTAAGAAGAAAAGCTGACCTCCAGGCAATCAGGACCAGCATTTTTGCCAGAGCTGGGCAACATTTAGCGGTCTGTTGGTTCACGTGAGCCAGGAACACAAGGAATAAGTCTCCAAAATCAAAACAGAAAATAAGGCTTATGAGAGAATTG
Organism: Dicrurus megarhynchus; assembly: GCA_013399195.1. NCBI lineage: Eukaryota > Metazoa > Chordata > Aves > Passeriformes > Dicruridae > Dicrurus > Dicrurus megarhynchus. The sequence goes on from VXAD01008760.1 coordinate 71,905, forward strand.
AGCCTGGAGGAAGATGGGGAGGAACAGAATTTATTTAGTTGGAAGAGGGAATTATGTTTTCTACCCATTCCTGATATTTGTTTTCTTTTCAGAATTCAAAACGCACATGAGCTTTGAGGGAAGGATAAATAGAGGCAATGCTTGGAAACTAAAACTGAGAAGAGATTTCTGTAAAATCCTTAACTGGAAACTGCTGGGTATAGAACCTCTCTAATCTGAACAGATTTACAGACGCTTGTTTCTTTTAGGAAAATAAGCTGCAATTCATAATCATTTCCAAATGCATTAAACAGTCAGCACATTTCCCAAAGTGCACATTTATTTTAGAATGATCAGCAAGCTATAGAGCGAAATTAATCAGTTACCCACCTTACAATATTTCAGATTTTCCACCACTGAGAATAACAGGCTACCAGTTTTTAGGACTGTTTTTCTTTTGAGTGAAGAGGAAAACTTCTGTGTACAGGGTAAGTGATGAATACACTCTGACAGTAGAATGGTACACATTCTCATTGAAGTTACAGAAATAATAAGATTTACAAAACTGACACTGGTACAAGATAACCAAGAGTTTTTTGTAAAGGATGCTGTCCCATGACCTTTTCACTTTGAGAGTGTGCACGCACTCAGGTATACATACCAGCACTTAAGCCTCAGACACATATTTATTTTTAATTACTTTGATACAGCTGTGAATATTACAGACCTGCTGGATAAGAAATTGCAAATACTTGCCAAATCCCAGTGATTTAATCAGGAAGGAAGTTCAGTCTCTGAATCAAGTGCATGAATATAAACACAGTATCTTCTTGATTTTAATGAAGAGAAATAAATAAGCTCTTCCTCAGCTTGTACAAGCTTATACTGTACTTATACTTCCTCCAAACTATACCTCATGGTTGAACAGGGAAGATTTTGGTCTAATGTCCCTTTTTTAAGTTTTGGAGTTTAAAACAAATCCCTTCAGCCTTTCAGTAATGGAAATTAAACACAACATTTTAAGAAATGGTTCTTTAATTTTTATCTATCAATAGCAAAACATTATGGGAAAAAAAAGCAATTGAAACTCAAATTTCTATCAATAGGAACTGCTCAGAATTTCAAAACAAGGGGAGAAAAGTGGAGAAAATCACCAGGAGCTGAAAGTTTGTGATAAATACTGAAATACCAAATCAAATTTCTACCTAATTCTGCTAAATTCATCGAGTCATTCTAGAAGCAAACTCTATATCCTGTTTCCCTGACACTGCGGTCAGTGGTTAAACACAAGAACAAGTTCAGACTGAAAGCAATTTATAAAGTAAAGTTCATTTGTCTTGTAAAATGCAAAGTTCAGTTCTCATAATTTAAATGGCTTCAGACAATGTTGATGCCTTGTGCTTTCTGCAGGCCAGGAAGAGATATAAAAGATTCTGTGGGCTGACTCCATGAATCATAACTTCTAAAGAAATGAAAAACATGTGCTTGAATATTCTGCTGCGATTCCCTGCATTTATTCTTCTGACAATTGTTTTTCTTGAGAAACCATTTATAAAGCTCTAATTATTCACAGTTCCATTATAAGGTGAGTCTGAGGCTCTGCAATGGCTAGTGCTTTTTATCGTTTCATGATAACCATTGCACCATTACAGCAGGCATTGCACAAAAAGCAGAAGAGCCCTCTGCTCACAAAGACAGGAGCTAAATGTTCTTGACCCTGAAATACATAAAACAAATGGAGGACTGCTGAAAAGTACTATCTAAATACTCCAAGGAAAGCTCCGTATACTGTTTCTTTTTGTCCTAGTCAGATCAAACCTATTGACACAGTGTTTGGAACCCACCCACCAGCTCAGTTTCTTCAGCAATTCATCAGTGAAAACACATTCAAGTGTATCAGAGGCCCCAGGTATCAACACACTGCGGTCTGAGTGTTATAATTGTGACTAAGGAAAGCTTTTGCTTACACTAACTGGAGCAGGAAAGGTATTCAGCCCCAGAGAGCTGCCTGCAAATCCCTTCAGAGTGCAGAAAACCATCAGGAATCCTACAGCAACATTTCCATCGGGTGAAGAATTTACCTCAAGAGCTTGAGAGCCCCTCTGTCACAATGCTGTGCCCTCACTGACATTTATTAAAATAGCCTGAAATATCATCTCTTGTCTTAAAAATAATTTATTATCAAGCTAAGGCTCTGCCAAGTGCCTTCAGGCTATCTTCAGCATATTTTTAAAAGCAATATCTAAAGTAATATATATGGAAGAAATGCTCCCAAGATATAACAGCATAAAGAAAGCAAACAGCACTTCTTTACCCCAGCTCAGCACTGAGGCAGAGCGCTCAGACCTTTGGGCTTAGCACACTCTCAGAGGCCAGGAGGTGTTGGTTTGAGCACCACTGGTGGGTACAGGAGCCAAGTCTCCTCCATTCTGGAACAGAGCTTTAATCCCAAATGTTCTGCTCTTCCTCCATCTGCATCTTCTTCAAAAGCAGGGTTCAAAAACACCTACTTTGGAAGAAAGGAGATAAGCCTTCAAGTAAGGGAATCTTGCCAGAGGCAGGGGGTATTTTCTTGATGCTGGAGTGGAGGTGAAATCTCAGCGGGGCACTGACTTTCCAACCCCTCTGTACCCTTGCACAGAGAGCTCCCAGGACCCTCCTTGGGGCAGATACCTGGCCCCTGGGGACCCCATCCTGAGGTGCCCTGCCCTCCACCAGGCACTATGCAAGAAACTGGGGTAGAACTGACTGCGTTAAGGAGACTTGTTACTCATCCCATTTCATTAAGGTCGTTTTTGTACACTGAAAAATTATCATTATCTAATTTAGATGCATTAACTTTTGGCTGTAGCTTCAATGTCTCTGAAATGGAACGGCCACTGTGCTGTATGTGAAGGGACTATTAGCTCAGATTAAAGAGCAAACTTGGCAGGTACAACACATACACAGGATGAAATTTTATTTCGAGGCTTGAGTAATAGTGAAAATTCTCACTCGGCCAAAGGTGATCCTGTCAGATGACATCATGTCACATGGCACTAAACAGCAATTGGATGTTCTGTGACAATGTGTAACCACACTTGCACAGCGGCAAAAAGCCATCACACAAATGGGAACATGCTGAAGTTGTCTGAGTGTGAGCAGGTGTCCTGGAGTGTAATTAGCACTTCACAGCCCTTTTGTTCCTTCAGACTAATCTGCCTAGAATTAGCAACTTGCACTGGCACGCTGCAGATGATAGGTCCCCCTGCATCTGCCATGCCTATCAAGCCCAGATCATTCTCAGCTTTGAGAACCAGCTTATTTCTTTCCTCTCTTAACAGGCTAGCTGACAAGTTAGGCTGAATTTTCTAATGGTTTCTATTTTCACATTTTAAAATAATTAGTGGTACACATCACATCCCATTTCCCCTAACATTCTTTTTAACCTATTTTGAAACACAGAAATCAAAGCATCTCGTAGCAAATGTAGTTGAACATTCAAGATCTTGAACAGAGGGAGAGGAACAAAAAATAAATCTCAATTTATGGTCTAAATCAAGTTTTCTATTTAGACTCAATTCTATTCCCATTTTGACCTTTATGTGAAAAGAAATAGGACTCATTTTGAAACATTTAAAGAGAGAGACATGGGCCTCTGGATATTTTTTTCCTGGATTCAACTCTGATATAATAACTCTATTATATAATGCCAAGCTAAGAGTCAAAGCACAATTCCAGTACACCTTTTAAAGCTACAGACAATGTGCTTTGATTTAAATCTCTAGGTTACAATGCCTTTAGAGATAATATTTAAGCTTTTGTTCACATCCTGCTAACCCAATTCCCCAGAAAAAAAAAACAACATAAAACACAGACCAAAGAAGAATTTATTTGTAAATTTGCTTTAGTAAACATCAATCTATTTTTCAAGAGAAAAAACAAAACTGTATAAATTCTACTACAAGAGGTCTGTCAGGGAAGAAGGAGTTTTTCTCTATCACAGGATGAGTTAGCAATGAGATTAAATTTAGAAATACAGGACCATGTTTTACAGTTAATATTACAGAGGAAAAACGAAATTTGAAATGTTACAAAAAGGAGATACCAGAGTTACCAAAAATAAATATGAAAACAAAAATCCCCAGGAACACCTGGCAAATGTGTTCATCAGATTTCTGCCAATATAGCTAGTGCTCAAAATAGAAATATTATTTGTTTCAATTTCTTCATGCCAAAATGTTTTGTTATTATTTTTACTTTTGTTTAAATTTAACTCACTGGTAAAGAAGATACTGAAGAGTTTTCTCTTTTTTCTGTGCTGTGACCAAGGCATTGATTAGAGCAAATTTGTCACGAGCTGTGAGGCAACTCAGAGCAAACCCTCCAGCTGCCACAGCAGGATGCAGTGCCAAGCTAAACCTGCTGGGCTTGAGAAATGGAAAGCAGCCTTAAATCTGCTCAGTTCCTCAAGAAAACTGGGCAAAGCAAGTCTGCTCAGTCTGTACAGGTGACAGGGTTTATCCCACTTGAAGAACTTCCCTTTCCTGATGTTACATTTTTTTGGGAGAAGATACCTGGTAGTTAAACCATGAGTTCCACGAAAGAAAGCAACTGAAATCCATCCCATAAAAGCAAAGGCAAATCATCTACTACTTTCAAGTCGCTATAAACCAGTGTGTGTTAGCACCTCAGGAAGCCATTAAATAAGCTTGTTCCTGGGCTTTAATTCCTCAAGGTCCCATTTAAAAGAAATTAGGAGCTTTTTATATGCAGAAAACTCTAAAGTGCATGTTAAAATAATGTCTCAAAAATTATATAAATTTAGAAGCGGTTGGTTGACTAAAACAGCTTTGCCAACAATGTGTTTATAAATGTATTGGTTGTTATTAGAAAGTACTAGAGCTATTACAAAAGTATACAAATGCATTAATAAATCACAACAATTACACAGCGCTTTGCATCTTTACAGTGCCGTGCAGAAGTGTAGTACACAAATATATTTCATTATTAGACTTTTATTGTTTAGTTAGATGCTTTTCCTCCCGCTGGTGTGGCAAGCCTCACAACGGGATGGTCCCTCAGACTCATCCTCCTTTTTCCAGCTCGCATTAAGCCACTTAGTTAAATAGGAAAGACATCTTCAGCCCAGGGCAGAAGTTTCTCTGTGAAATAGGAAACTTCAAAATCATAAAAACTATAAATCAATATCAGGTTGAAAATTAATAAATTTCCATTTGAGAAAAAAAAAAATTCCCCAAACCTCTTCTCCTCATGCCTAGACAAAGTTCTTTCCAAATTTTTATAAGTGAATCATTGTGCTCATGACATGCAAAGAGAAGCTTTTTTACTACAACTCTTCTGAAATATTCCATTTGACACAAAGGATTAAAAAATATGAGAAGATGTCTATTGACAAGAAATAAAAATTACACTGTTTAACCTTTATTTACAATAGACATTCTCTCAGACAGATGAATGCTAGGGGTTACATTCACTCAAGAAATAGTTTTTCTGTGAATGGAATTTTCAGAGAATCTTAGCTCCATACAATTCTGGAAAGGATAAGCCTTGTCTTATGTTCTTAACCACTTAAACAAAACTTGTTTGGAAAGTATTTTACATGAAAAATCATTAGTTTTTCAGAAATGAATAGGAATCAAAGAACCTTTGATTCAAACTACACAAGACATTTGGATTAGACTCCATATGGGATTGCTTGATGTCAGCAAAGAAGTGAGAGTATAAACCTGGAGGAAAGCTCACTGAAGTTCTGAACCAGCTCAAGACAGAATAAGGTCAGTGCAGAGACCTCTGACAAAATGAATCTGGCTAAGAAAGCAGGAAACCTCCTAAGGGATCAGCATGAATAAACCTAACCAAATAAGGGGTTATCTTCACAACTCTTTTGCTCTTTCCAATGGAAATTCTTGGCAAAGAAACCAATACAAATACAGATAGAATCATTTAAGAACAGCTGTGGCACGCTCCTTTACCTTGACTACAAGCTGAAATAGAAAGGCTCTTCAGTATAAAGAATAACCAATATGAGATGAAATGCTGAAAACAGAGGTTTTTGTACTCAATTGAAAAAAACATACATATCCTATATATATTATACATATAGAATATATATATTACAATATATACATATATTTCTATATATATGTATTAAATATATATAATAAATATATATATTAAATATATATATTGCAATATATACATATATTTCTATATAAATATATATAGAATATATATATTACATATATATTCTATAAGTCACAGTGCAATTTAAGCAGTTTTACTGTACCCTCTGGATTTGTAACTGTGATTGTGGAAGTAGCTCCAAATTTCACAACCAGCTGCCTTGGAATCAAAGGATGAAAATGTTTGTTTGTTTTTTTACTTCAGAACTTTTCTGTGTATAGCCCACCCAGGCCCATCAACATATGAAATGTCAAATGTAAAATAAACCTCCACAAACTAAACCACTGGGATAGCCATAATTATATATCAGCACCACCCCTCTTTTTCTCAGAAAACTCTGTGAGGTACTGAAATATAGACCAAAATAGCTACAAGCTTGAACTTGATACAAATTTCATCAGAACTGAGAATTCATTCTATTCCCTGAAACTGAAAGATTCCTATTGAGTGTAATGGGATCATTTCAAAGAACATGAAAAAATAGGATCCCGTGTCCCATCTTATTGTACATTGCCCACATGTAAACTCAGATTAATTCTCACAAAGAGACCTACCTAGATCAATCTTTTTTGAATTTGTGAAAAGCAGACTGGAGGATTGGAGACTTCTCAGCTATACAGTATTCCCTCAAAACGTCTCCTGAGATTCCAGACATAGACTGTAGATGCTCTCACCTTTTTTTCTTATACGTGTTTGATCAGTTTGCCTTTGATGACCCAAATGCTACAAAGTTTCTGTCATATACTGGTAACAGCAGAAGTGCTTTTGAATGGAGAAAAATATCTTTGCACAGCTACAGCAGCACTTAAGTTTTTTTAAATGGTCGTAGAGGTTTTCCCCCTAAGGCAGGAGGAGAGCTTATGGGTAATATCCCTTGCCTTCCCCATCTCTGACCCAACAGCAAACACTTGCAGTATGCCACTGATATGCCAGCTCAAATATGAAGAAAACAAACCAATTCCCTTCAGTTAGTAAGTGCTAATATAATCAAACCCATCGTCCTTTTATCTCATGGAAAAAAGAAGCCTTGTGCCATTATTACAAAGTGCCCAAGTTCATAATTGTCATATAACGAATTCCCTTTCCTACTTCTGCTATAAGGTATCTACTTATTGCAATTTAAGTGAACTTACTCTGCCTGTCTGCTGCTACATCAATCTTCCAGCTAAATTGTACTTTTGCTTAATTTGAAGAACTCCACAGATACCAGGTGCGAGGACAAGGAAGGCTTATTCCTCCTAGAGGGACAAGACTGCCTGAGAAATTGTAAAAGACACTAGAAAAGGTTAAATGCAATCAAAAGAGTAAAGTGGAGGGTGGGGTAGGAGGAAGACTGAAAAATAAAGGATGATAGAAAACCACACAAGGACTAGAGGACTGAAAAAGAGACCCAGCGCTCCTTACATCAATGTTTAGCCTATGAGAAAGCAACTCAGTGCTTCCCTAAAAGATTTGCTCCCCAAGGAGTCTCAGTTCCTGACCAGGGACCTGTGCAGTGTTTTTCTGACACACTCCATGCAGTGTTTCTCTTCCAAGTGCCAGCTGCCCAAGGCTTAATATTTTCACATTTCCAAGACTCTGCTTAGGTGCGTACATCTGAAGAGGGTTGAAGGGAGAAGAAATCAGTAGCAGATCATGAAAATACAAAGCCTACATCTCTAAGGTGACAGGTCCTGCCTTGCTGAACACCAGAATAAGCTTAGATGGCAGATGCTTTCAGCTCATACTAGAATCTACTTGCTTTAGTTTTAGCCATACTAGACTGTAGCTACTGATTTTTGGAGTGCTTAGACAGATAATGTTGCTGACAAGCTGAATATTAACCTAGAAAATTAAATGACAAATATGATGGGAACGTGCAAGTCTGAGTTGATATGCCTCAGGCTGGGTTTCTCTGATTTTAGAATGAATGCCGTAAGCTGAATAAACCATTCATATCTGCACTATTCCCAATCAGAGACATCAAAACTCATTAATTCTTGTTAAGTGAAAAAAAACCTCCCTGTTAATTCCTTGTGTTGAAAAGCAAGTTCAGCAAAAGCGTTGTTGAGCATCCATGCAATGTGCAATAGACTGTAATAGGAATTCTACTGCCTTTTACAAAAGGCAGTGACTTATGGGACAGCTGGTGTCGAGGAAAAAGCATAGAGAGAAAAATAATAAAGGGTCCTTTGGAAGATATCGGATATTTTTTCGTGTTTAGAGTTTTAATACATGTTTATCTTGTTCATATTATCTTGATAATTGATAACCTTGTCATATACGACCTGTTAAAAATTGGCTTTTTGCACCAAGTTGTCCACCAGTACACCATCCCCAATTTCCAAAGTTGTAAAAGTAAAACTATTGTTGTTTATTAATGTTAGTTTAAATGTTAAAGCAACAGAGGGCACTCCAAACTGCCATAAGCTGATCCCGAGCATTCCTCTGGAGTGACCAGTTTCCCACTTTTAAATACTTTGTTTGTTAGGGCCACTCCATCCACCAGAAGCTGATCCCGAGCACTCCTTTGGAGTGGCCATTCTCTCCATTCTTAAAGATTTTAAATGTTTTGAAAGTTATGTATGACACGTACAGATTTGAGAGTTTATAAACACTAAAAGTAGTTTAACTTCTATGTTATGTAAATGTACATTTAAATACAGGAGTGTTTTAAGAAGAAGAAGACTTATTTTAAACTGTATAATTCATGCTTTATTCAAAAACTGAGTTCGGTAAAATCAAAAGTTAAATCAACTCCACTGGGCTTCCCAACTGCCACCTACTAAAAATAGCTCCTCACTGACACCGCTGTAACTGGGCTCCANGCTTCCCAACTGCCACCTACTAAAAATAGCTCCCCACCGACACCCCTGTAACTGGGCTCCACGGTAACCAGAATATTAATGATGGGCTTTCCCGCCTTTACACCAGGAATAACTTCATCCCCTAGACACAAGAGCCCATTGGCAGGAAAGAATTACCTCACGGGATAATGCCACCAATCCCACTGGTCCATGGGCGCTGGATGGGGCGGTCAGGGGAGGAGCCAACACCATTTAAAAGGACCCTCCCTGGGAGGAGCGCGCTTTTTCGCCTTGGCGCGTGTGGTGGTGGAGGAGCGCGGTGCTGAGAGACCGGCCTTTCACTCTCTATCCGAGAGCCATTGTAATTTTTCTCTTGGAGCCTTGGTATCTGAGCTCCACCTTGGCGCCGTACAGCTCCCTGCTTCGGGCAGCCGTGTGGCTGCCTAGGTGACTAATTCCCGCACCCGGATTTATTTTTATTTTTAACCTTTTTATTTTCAAGGAATTCATATTCGGCTTTTGTTGTTCAATAAACATTTTTACTTTTTCACAACAAAAGCGAGTTGTCTCGTTTTTATGACAACCTACATACTATTCTTGATTTGTACAACAGTGTTTGTTTAAACTTGAGCACACACAACATACATGTTTTATCTGACAAACTCAGTGCTGAGTAATTGGACTGATGCTGGCCCCAATCCAAAGCTTTTCCTTGATCCTCCTGAATCCTGCTTCTTTTATATTTGATTTAGCATAAAGTCTAGCACTGCATCTCAGCTGTCGGCAGCAAGTAAGAGCTGCAAGACAGAAAAAGGCAACCCCTTCATCTGCCTGTGTGACAACTCCTGGTGCCAAATTAAAGCAGCTTTTCCAGCACCGTCTGACAATGCAGGGAGAGCTTAGGTGGAACAAACTGTTCAGCTCCGAGCTGGAAGGGGGAAGTATTGACAGCCCATACAAAACAGGGAGCAGGCTTAGTGTCTCAGTGGAGATATTAAACAGGGCTCCGTGGGTGCTGTGTCAGCACTCCCACACAAAGCATCCACAGAACTTCTCAAAGCCAAATCACTTCACTTGGAATTAAAGAAGGAAGGGACACTCAAAGATCAGTAATATTTAATAATGTAAGCAATGTTTTTAAGAAGCCAGTATTTAGTGGTTTTTTAGCCTGAATTTCTGACAAATTTTATGTTACTCCACCACCTCCTCTGACCTCATTTTTGACCATAGCAAAGTGTAAAATATCCCAGATTATAAATTACGTAGGAAAGAGAGTAACACTGTTTCATGTTTGGATGTGAATTTAATTGAACATGGGGACACCAGAATTACACATTTCTTTCATCAGTACCGTTTTGCTGAGAAAGAAATAAAAAGTTTTCTGGCAAAGGATTCCATGAAACCAACAGAACCAGTAGCGCCCATTCAGCCCAAAAGAACATTTAAGAGACCTGTCAGCCTGGCACACAAGTGCTTTGGTTATAAGTACATCAGGAAATGAGAAAAAATGCCAAAGTGTCAATAGACTTTACTTTGAAATTGCAATTACTGCTCTTTCAACTAATTTGTTTTCCGTAACAAAACCATGTATGATGAAAGCTGTCTTAAAAAGCACATCCATGGCAACAGTGAGCAGACCAGCACACTCGATTGCAGCAAGGCAGCCCCAGAAACAGCAGAGATTTGTCACTGAACAGGCTCGGTTTGCTTGCAGGGAGAGCTGAAATCCACTTGGTCACGGATAGTACTGCACAAAATGAGTAGCACTGCTCTTGTCACCTCTGGGAGCAGCCCAGAGTGTGCCTGTCCTCACTCCCAGCAGCTCAGCTGGCAGGTAAACTCTGTGGTTGTTCGTGTCTGTACAATGCAGATATTCAACCCTAAATTGAGAATAATTGGATTAAAGCTAAATAAAATTTGGAATGTATCTGTAATCCTTCTATTGACAGGAGGAATTACCAAGGCACACACGCAGACTACTGCTCTACTAATTGCTATGACATTGCCCAATAACTGAAGGTAAAAACATTAATAATGCTGATAAGCATTCAAATCACTTGAGATTTAACTCAGAGTAAAGAGTGGCAGTGTAAATCTCTTACCATCACGTAATTTCTTTTTTTGTTTAGATTTTTTCTTTTAATAGAACATGCTTATTAATGTTCAAGAAGCTTATAGTCAAGGTTTATAAAACTTATTTTTCTCAGTTTCAACTTCTGATTTTTATTGCTTCATTAAAATCAGTGACCTTTTTTTCTATCAAAAAGATAGGAACTAGGAAATACAGGAAAATACATAGAGAATAAAAAGGGTTATTTCAACCTGTCATGAACAATGTCTAGTAAAACCCTAAATTTTATTGTAAAATTTTTTCAAAGCACTTTAATGTGTCTAAGTGGCTAATGGATGCAGAGGTGAACAACCAATGCTGTGCTTCTCAAGTGAAATGAGGCACTTAGATGGAAAGAATTTTTGCAATAGAAAGAGAATTACTTTTTTTATATCCTCCTTGGAGCAATAAGGTTACTCTAACAATGCTGTACACAGAAACCACTTGTTTTATCCTTTATTCCCTATTGAATTTAATTTGCTACATTCTGACTTAAAGTCGCTTAAGAGGAAGGAGTTTCACATACAAGTTCTCAAGTAAATTACTTGTTCTGTGAAAAGAAATTTTCATAATGGCAGCAGTAAACATCTTGGTTCATAAAACCTTCCCAGGTCTCCACTTTTCAGTAAAAAGCAGTTGGAATTAAAAAGGAAGCTTCTGAAAATGTAGGTTTTCCATAGTACTTTGCAGTGAAGTTTACTGTTATGCAATTTCTGCTGCATACATCTTTGCTATAAAACCCCAATCACGTATATATGTATATGTATATGTATGTTCCTTCTCTTCCTGCATTCATATTTTTGACAGAAGATGGATAACCTTTTTCTTTCTAGTTCCATCTTTTATTTTTAATGTTAAAGAAAATACAATAAAATAGCATGGTTGCATCTATTATTGGCTTTTTTCTTCCCTGTGAGATAGAAAATCATTGGCACCCACATCTGGAGTGCCACAGGACAACTTGAAAGCTTCTTAATGAATAAACACAGGGAATGCATTTTTCCAGCCATCCAGTTGAAAAGATTTTTCAATGCAATGAATTATTAGAAATAAAGAGTTTGAAATATGGATCATTTCTAGTCAACTTCTAGCAAGAAATAGGAAACATGAGTATAAGATATTGAGAAAAAACTGTGGGTTTAGCTCTCTGACATCTCATTCTCCTGAATTTTGATAGGTGGTCCAACAGCAATTGCATTTTTCTGAAACTTTGTGCAGTCTGTCCCTAAGGACATTAGAAAATTGAGGTAAAATGGCAGAGGAGTTGCCAAATTCTTTGCAATATTGCAGCAGAGGTTTTGACTTGTGACATGAGTAACTCTAAGTGACAGGACAAAGCTGGGTATTAACAGCAGGTTTAGAAGTGTTTGCAGGTATATTCCTACCTGATCCACCAGCCAGTTTTTGGGAAAACAGTCCTGTTTATTTCCAGAACCCTGAGTTTGAGCTTATACCCCTTTATACTGTCAAATAAACTTTAACCTTTTATTTTTTCACACTTCTGTGAAGGAAACTCTGCAGAATTAAAGTTTTGTTCATTGTTGTTTTTTGTTTGTTGCTCTTTTGATTTGGTTTGGGTTTTTTTTTTTTTTTAAGAAAAGAAATACAGAGGAACACAAAAAGGTATTTCTTACCCACCATCTGATAAGAGTTCAAATCACTGCAAGTGATTGAGGTTTGGCTTTAGAAGCCTGAAACTAAATAGAAGCAGCTGAATCATAGCTGCGAATCTGCAAGATATGAAAAAGTCTGACCAATTTCTGCAGCTGGGCTGACCACACTTTACCCTTTTGCTCAAGCCCTAAAATATTCAGCAGTGTCCCAGAGTATTTCTTATGGCATCTATAAAAGGAGACTGGAACAAGCAACTACTGTTGACTGTTAGACCATAAAAGACTACACAGAATAAAGTCATCTAGTACTTGTGTTTTTAACAGGTCAGACTTCCTATGTAAAGCCTTCAGTTTGTTATAGATTATAAATTTCAGATTATATGCTAGATACACGTAATCCATATATTCGTACATGGACATATAATTAAAAATTGAAAAGTGAGAGTGTACTTTTGGCAGCCTCTTAAAAAGAATGAAAAATTGACACACTGAATTTTCACTGTTGTCCTGCAGTCATAGACACAGTGCAAATGTAGTCCTTTTTTTTCAAATGCATTTTGTTTGGCTGTTTTCTGTTTCGTATTTTAGATGGTCAACTTAGTAAAAAAGCCCAAACAGACTTGGTGGTCACTGCCAAGATGGCAGGGGATAGACAAGAGGTTTTTGCCATTTTTTCCCCCTTTTNTTCCTGTCCAAAGTAAACCGGGAAAAGTGTTAGTGCAAACCATAAGAATACTTTTGATTGAAGGAGCCCTGTTAAGTTTCAAGGGGAGCAATATTTTTTTACCAGGTCTGCAAGTTTGATAGACCATATCCACTGATTTTAGGAGGTAATGAAAGTGCCAAAGGCTGTGCTGCCATGATCTGTGGAGATGGCATTCAAAACCACTGGGCATTCATGAGTAAGTCTCCTACTGATTTCCTCATTCCTCTCACCATATGAAACTACTCAGAAGTCACTTTTGCTTTTTTTTACTCTGATTTCTCTTATGTCTTTAATTGTTTTTTAACTGAAAACGAGGGGGGTTCTGCTCTTTGTTAGATACCAAAACCTGAAACATTCTGATTTATTTAAAGATTTCCCATTTAGCCAAGGTATTTTGCCCAGCTGAAATGCAGATTTCCCTCCCCAAGAATAAGAACATGGCAAGTTTTTCTGCTTTTCTGGAAAGTCTGACAACATAAGAGCCAACAAAATTTATTCTTTTATAAAGCCACTGAAAAGACTTAGGGATTGACAAGAAAATTATTTCACGATCTCTGCTTTTGTTGGCAATTATAACAATGGTAACTGCTTTCCTGAAAATCCATTTCTAGAACAGAAGCAAGGAAAATTATTGAGATTACTTTGTTAAGTCCTATAAGTATATATAACAACTTGTTTTCTGGAATTTACTAAAATCAAAAAAACCTGCTTAGATTTCTAACCTAGAGTAATTCACTAATGAGAAATTGTGTTGACTAGGGAAAAAAATGAAATGCTTAGAAACCTTCAGGGTATTTTGGATTTTATGAAGTCAGTGACAGTTACAAACATTTGAAAGGAGACGCGTTACACCACCTTAGCAGCACTGTCTTCAATAACCCAGCATGGAAACATGAGCATGCTTTACAAAACAGTCACACTCTGGGTGATCATTAGATCCCCTAAGGCTGCTCTATTTGGAGATTTTAGTAAATTTTTTTAAAGTTTTGAATGACAAAGGAAAGAAAGTTATTCCAGGGCTATAACTGAGGACAAAAACCTGTCCTCTAAACATTTGTGCTTATAAATATGCTAATCTTGCTATCATTTTGCCTTAAAAGGCAGCAGCCTTTCCTTTACAGCTCCTGACATGCTTTGATGTGCTGCTCACTTAACTGGTTTAGATGGTACTTTAAACCAGAATTTAAGAGCATCAGACAACACTGTCACTCTCTTCAAAAAGAAGCTGTTATTGCTGTAACCAAAGTTTAATAACCATGTGGGAGGGAGACAAGTTCAAAGCAGAGATGGGAAACTTGGGACCTCAGTAACATCTGGTGCCTTTTTCACAGGTTATGAGAGTTAAATTGCTCAGCGCTTTGGAGAAAAAATTCTATTTGCTTCAGTACCCAAAGACAATGCAAGCCACAGAGGATGGCAGGAAGGTCAGGGATCCTGATAAATCAAGTATTTAGAACAGTCTATCTCCTTCTACAGTACCTATCAAAAACTTACCAGAGCTCTGGGGCAGAAAAAGACAAGACATTTTTTCAAGTGCAAGGGCCATTTGCACTAAATACCCCCGATAAGCAAATTTCTTCCAGCATGAATATTTACAACACCTGGCTGTCTGAAAGCAACCAGCTTTAAGAAGAGGTAAACAAATCTTTAACTTAGTAAATTATATGGCTGGGAAGTTTTCTATTTCTTCAGTGAGAACCAAATCTGATTTGGGGACTGATGGGGAGAGTGAGATCCTTTCCTTTGAGTCCAGGAAACTTTGGATTAGGCTCTTGATTTAAGTTCTTTTTTTTTTTTTAATTTTAATATAATATCCAGTATTTAGAATTTTCCATGGTGCTTAGTAAGTATGATTCAAACATATAATGGAAAAACCAGTTCCCTTCCTTCAGAGATAATGGCTAAAAAAATCCCAAACACCTTTTTTCAAGGTATGCCTCTATTGCCAAAAACAATGAAAAATACAAATTGTGGTCACTCAGGTCACTCAAACCCAGCCTTGTATTTTTATCTTCGTTTCTCAAGACAGAAAATTAATAATACTTGTTTTTTTCTATTTCTCCTATTGTGCTTTCTCTCCTCCCTCACTAAGGCAAGTCAGAGTTCATAAGAAAAACAGATAATAGAGAGAGAAGCGAGAAGTTCTTCATATTTCTCCCTCTCTCACGTTGGAGGGTTTATTATTTTCATACAGTCTCCTCCCCATTTGTGGGCCTCTCATACGAGAACAAACATTCAGCCTCAGGCTCTCAAACAGGCCCCAAGAGAAGGAGTGTGGATGATTCTCAGACTTGTTCGTTTCTCACAACAGACAAAAGCCTTTTTATTTTTCTGATCATTCTTTATAGCAGTACTTGCCCAACATTGCATTTTTGTCTCACTGACTCTCAGCTAACATCAAGAATCATCGTTCTTTTCCCTGGTCACTTCTAAAGCCAGATTGATTATGCTCAGCCTCTCCAAATTAGCCATTCAAATCTCATTGGTTGATTCTTTTGTTTCTAAGCTTTCACCTACAGGGAATTTTCACCTTTGGGAATTTGGTCCAGCTGACTGAGCCAAGCATTATTCCTAATTAATTTACATTTCTCTTTCTGATTATAAAACCACCACAGGAATCAGGTCTTTGTAGGATGAATCCTCCCTTAAGCCCCACACCACTGAATGCCATGTGTTTTCATCACATCCTGACACTAACAATCCTTTGAGGTGCATTTTACTGGGGAACTAAAACCTGGTTAATTGTCTAGGTCTGATTACAACTTGACTGGGACTTCACTTATGAAAGCCTTGTCTAGAGGGAAACCCTTTCAGAATTGAAAATCTTATGAAAAACTAAAAGAATTTTAACAATTTTCTAAAAACCTTAAGATGACACTTTCATATATAACATATTGTTACAGTACATGAGCTACAGTATGAAGAGCTTGAGAAATGGATCCTTCCCAATTCCTCATTTCTTTCCATTTTCAGTCCCCTGGGACTCCGGAGCCATTTGAAAATAGATTTCATATTTTTTTATTGCCCAAACTGCTATCTGGAATTAGAAAAAATAATTTGCCATGTAAGAATAAATCTAGATCTAATTTCTCCTATTTCTTAGATATTCAGTAGCAAAAGCTCACAGAGAAGAAAACCTTCTGTGGCTTCCCTACATGAGGGAGGTTTAGGCTGGTTGTTGGAAAAGATTCTTCATCCAGAGGGTGGTTGGGCACTGACCAGGGAAGTGGTCACAGCACCACGCATGACAGAGTTCCATAGCCATTGGGACAGTGCTTTCAGGCACAGGGTGCCATCCCTGGGGCCGTCCTGTGCAGGGTCAGGAGTTGGACTCGATGACCCTTGTGGGTCCTTTCCGACTCAGGATGTTCCATGTTACGCAGTAAATAAATTTTAAACAAAATGAAATAAAACGAAAACATAGCATTAAATTCTTCAGGATGCTATCATGATTTTAAATACCTAGAGGCTGCAAAAAAATAACAGCAATTTTTCTCATTTTAATACCACATAAAAGTTTATATTAGTCCTCTGGTGCAGGCATGGGAATGCAAGTACTTTGTTATGCACGTGGTTCTTACTACTCACAAAGCCCACATTCCATGCCAGGGCTGTGAGCTGGATGGCATGGCAGTCAAGGATGTGTTCCCACACATACAATAGTTTGCACACTACATGATTAATAATGTACAAGGAGGACTGATGTAGATCTACTTTATTTTATGCTTACTATTTTCACAAACCAAAAACTACCATATATTTAAAGTAATTTTAATCGTTGAAGAGGTTTGCTTGTTTATTTTAAAGTAAAATGAATTGGAATTTAGGTTTCTTTCACTTTTCTTTACAGTTTCAGTTCACAACTGCATTGCCACTTGGAATTCCTGCAGTAATCCATGAAGACTGCAACAGAAAGGGCAAAATAGGAGCTAAGAGTAGTTGGCTTTAACCCTAATTGAATCAATGGCTCATTCAATGAAACACCACCAAGACACATCCAGCTCAGCTGGAAAACAGAGTTCACAAAACAGACCTAGCCTGGGGAATTCTTCACTACAGAAAAAGGGTTCTACAAATAAATGGTGAACTAGAGATTTTTTTTTTAATGAAAAAGCTGAAGCACAGTTTTCAGACTAAGCCAGGATTTATTCATGTATTCCAAGTATGCTACTGTTCAAAAATAGCTGCAGATTCTCTTTGTCCTTACTGTGTTCCTTGTTGCTGTCCTTGAATTTGATCTTGCATTGATCAATGTAAGGCAGGACAGTGATCAAAGGCATCAGGATGCTTCAAGGACAGACTTCATGGAAATACAGGGAGATAGCTTGTAATAAATTTTATTCATATCACTGTATATGCTTTACATTTTTTCCAGTCCAGAATCTCGATTCACACACCCCTGGCTGCAGGCAGAAGCAAAACCCTGTCACCCAAACTCCTTGTTTTCTAAATATGAATGGCACTTTGTTGTGGACTTGTGAAACCACAACTGTGACTAGTTTCTGTACTATCTTTTTGTTTATTGTGCAGAAATACATTTGATTCCTGTTATAAATGAAATGAGCCGATTCCTATAATAAAAATTGGAACAAATTTATTGATAGAAAATTTGTCAGAGTTTTAGGATAAAAAGCATTAAAAGCCACAATGCAGAAAAAAACAGTACCGAGCCCGGGATCGGATACTGGGTGACAGGCAACCTGACAGGGTGTCAGTGAAGCTCTGTTCACCCCGAGGTCCCGGAGTGATGAGTTTTTATACAGTTTATTTTGCTGGAGGCAACTTTGTATTCAGAGTCCAAGGTCCAAAGATATTCAATTTGGTTTTCTTAGTTATTCCAGCGAGGAACAATGTCCTTCCGATGAGGAGATGGAGTTTTGATGAAATCTTGTATCCTCCCAGGAACAGATTGATGGTCCTGATATGTCGCCGATATTATCGTGGTGTTAATGGCCGGATGATTTCCCCGTGATGGCCCATCTTCTGCTAAGCTGGTTCTGCAGATATGATAATGGGTTTCTCGGAAATCTTTAGCTTGGGGTACATTCTTTACCCTTACTGGAAATGTCCCTTAATAAAATGCAGTTTCCCCACAGTTTGGATTTTTAAGCAAGCATATCCCATACAAGCATTTAATATTAGACAGATATAAACCTTATAGGCACGAATTAAAACACATATATATAACAATTCCTGACACTTAAGAACGTAGTAAATTGTAATAGGTGTTCCTCCATTTTGTCAGAGCCATTTCCAGTGTAACATCACATGGGCCTACTCCTACAAGGATGAATCCCTGTGTTCACCACACTCCAAATACTTTGCACAGCACTTTTATCAAAACCGTTCGAAGCATGGCAGTTCTATTTGTACGTTAACCAGAAGCAAACATGTTTGGGATAACCATGTATTGGACTTCCTTTAGGCCATGATTTTTAATCCTTTGGAAATATATTCACTGTCTTTTCCAAGCATTCACAGCCAGCTGATATTACAGTGGCATTTTGCTTTCTCATGATGCCATATGCCAATTTCTGGAGACCATTATGGAAATGACAAGAATTTAAATAATTTGTTACATCCTAAAAGCTCTAAGTCCCTTCTATATGACAGTGTCATACAACTGCATAGCTGCCAGCTTGTTCTTGTTTGTTTAGGAAGTTAGAAAAAAAAAGCAAACCATGAGAAACTAAAGAATCAGAATGATAGCAAGTAAAATGAGATTATTACAATTACTGAAATTGAAAGGTAATAGAACTTTTTGTGCCTTACAGACAGAGAAGGATTCAACCTTGAAAAATAAGAAAACACTTAAAGCAAAGGTTTCTATATTTACAAGGGCTGAAACCATAACACAGGCAAATAAAACACAAAACTAAGTTTCACAAAATCTCACAAGACTATCCACAATCTTATTTTGACAGTCCAAACTATTCCCAAAACTTTTAAGAGAGTACAATTACACGAGTTTATCTTCCTTGCCCCCTTCCAATAATAACAAACTATGGTCTGGGGTTTTTTAAAATAATTAAATATCTGTGTAACTAAACATTAAAATGAAGATCCATTCCCAGTTCTAATCCTGGCTCTCAAATACATTTAACTACACGTGAGAAAAAAAAATCCAGCTTGTCAATGTGGCAATGAATATCATAAGATAAATCATCTATAAAACAAAAGAAGAAGAAAAAAGCCATGAAATAAAGAAAATCCAAATCTCAGCACAGCTGATCCTGTAATGGACAGCAACAGAGGAAACCAGCTGGAATTTTATCCTGCTCAAAGCCACCATATTTCACTCACTTGTTCGTAGTCCTGTACAAAACACCAGAGCTATGCTAAAGCAGCAAGCAAAGCGTGGAATACAACAACCGATCATAACCAGAGCAGCAAATTCAGAGTAGTGGCTCTTCCCTATTCTCCCCACCATGATCTCTTGCAGAATGCACACTACCTATTTGTGAAATAGTAACAGTATGAATATATCAAATCATTCACCAAAGACCTCTCTGAACACTCTATGACCATTTCCTAAGGGAAAAAAAGCAAAACCCTCGAAGTGGCCTCGGGCACAGTTCACTGCTCCCATGCATCCGACACAAAGGGGTACTTAAGGTGAAATGGATTGGATACATTTGTTTAACAACATCCTAAAGCACACAAAGCAGGAATGCCATGGAGGTAAGATTTTTCTTTTAAAGAAAGTTTCAGAGTAAGCCCAAGACCTTTATGAAATGGGATTTTAAGCCCCTACTGAAAATGTATCTGCCCTCCAAAAACCAAAACAACATAAATGGAGAAATTCCTATGGGCTGTTTACTGATCCCAGATTTGCTCTAACAGTTAATCTCTCTGAAAGGCTCTTAGACCAGCAGTAAGGACAAAGCAGCTCTCCTTACATATTTACTCTGGGATAATGGTACAAATTCAGCTGATAAATGGTAACACTTAACTTGCTATTGTCTGCATCCACAGAAGACTTAATTATATCTCTGAATATCTGCAGTAAATCACCATTTTAACAGGGGCACTGCTTCAGATTCGTGTTGGTAGTTACTTCTGGGCTTTCATTTTTTTTTTTAATTAACCTTTCATTTTGTAGCTAAAAAGAGAAATCATTGTTCACTGATATCAAGAAGCAGGTCACTGTAGTTGATCTGACATGAAAATAAGAGGGAAATGCCCTGACTTCATTTGAAATGGCACCATTGATCCTGAGAAACTGTTCACTCCCTGTCATTGTGAAGTTCCTGTCACATGTTCTTCAGAGCAGCCAGAATTATTTCATAGTTTAGTTACTTTATTAGGTGCTTTCAAGCATCAGTTAGTGAGGATATAGGCACAACTACACAATTCTGCCAACTCTTCAAAAACTATTCTCTAAATCAATAAGAAAAATCAGGAGTGTGTGACCTCCTTTTCAAAGCATATAAGTGAAAAGAAACTAGTAATAAACATTTGTGTGATATGGTAATAGGGATAGGATGCCATGTAGATGAGCTAGAAAGTTATCAAAGTTTGCAGTCGTGTATAAGCATTAAAAATATTCAACTCAGTTATCTTGATACTGTTACTGATATCAGGACTTAGCTAATCAGAAAACCCAGATTATTCACCCTGCTGAATTCTGTAAGGGTTACTTCTTGTCTGGCTAACATGCATCAGCAGACTAGATAAAGCAAGGCTTGTATCAGACTCAAATATTTCTTAATTCTCAGCTCCTTGCTTGATCACTGAGGACACCCCAAGCTCAAGGTGTTGAGGACAACTCAAGTGACTCAGTGTGTTTTGATTCCATAAGTGTCAAAGCATAGACTGCATGGCAACAGTTCAATCCTAAATTGCCACTGAAGCAGTGACAGTATAAAACTCATTTATGACTGAAGAATATTTGAGAGGCCAAGTGTTCATTTAGCGCATTTATTATCCAAAAAAGTTGGTATCAATTCCATGATTGAATACATTTCCTTAAGTGGCCTGACTACTTGAGGGAATTGAATTTTAACTACTTTCTGATAGAAGATTATGAAACAGATTCAGGCACAGAACTTAAGCATATGTTTCCCCTTCACTGAGGAAACCAGTAAAGGAGAGCTGAAGGAATACTTTCCAAACTGTCTACCAGTTTCAGGAATCTCAATTTGAGTTGCCAGGTCACTGTATCCTGAAGGAACTTGAACATTTGTACCAAAATCCAGCAAATATTACCTGAAGCATAAATAGCTGTTGCCTAGATTAGAGTGAGTAACCAAGCCTAAAGTTAAAAAAGAGCTGTTAGGCACCAACTGATAGAATGACTGTCTATGATGAAAGATGCCAACTGAATTCAGGGTGACTAAATGCAGCTGAAAACTATTGCTTAGTTAGGTAAAATAACTCTGCAGTTCACAGGACAGGAACCCAGTGTGATTCATTAGTCACATTGAAAAATAATTGATTCCACACAATTCCATTTCTAACAATGGAACAGTTTGAGGATGAGGATGTTCACCTTTTGGAACAAATAGAAAGCAGACTGTGCTTCAGCATACTAAAGAGATTAGAGTGAGTAATAATTACAGAGAACTGAAAGAGCCTGAAAATATTTTCTCTGAACTGTTTTAGGGGAAAACAGAAAACCAGGGTT
Source organism: Dicrurus megarhynchus (assembly GCA_013399195.1). Taxonomy (NCBI): domain Eukaryota; kingdom Metazoa; phylum Chordata; class Aves; order Passeriformes; family Dicruridae; genus Dicrurus; species Dicrurus megarhynchus. The sequence goes on from VXAD01008760.1 coordinate 93,911, forward strand.
GGGTTTTTAAAATTATCAACAAGGGTAGCAATTACTTTTTTTTCCCAGTGGCTAAGTAGTTTAAGAGCTCTTTTTGAGATGCAAACCTGTGCAGAACTCTGCCCGTAGTCCAAGAGAATCAGAGCTGAAATCCTTCATTTTATAGTATTTTCCTAAACAGTAACTTACAGGACTCAACACTGAGCAAGTCACCAGTCCCCATCACTGAGGGGTTTCCGTTTCTCATCACAGGTGTGAAATCAAGAAAGAAAATCACTCCATCTGCACAGCCTAGCAAAGACATATGCAGGGGACAAAAATCCTGAGTAAAGTTGAATCCTTCAGCAAGAGTATTCACACCACCAACCAGATAATTGTCGTGTCACACTGAAATTTTACTAGTGGGGACAACATCCAAATCTATGAAGTAGCACCAAAATCTTTATTGACTGCCCAGTTATGAATCCCTGGAGCTATTCATGCTTTATTTCTGTCCACCATGCTTATTTCAAAAATAACTCCTTTTGAAACAAAGTCAATCTATAAATTAAAGCATTACATAAAGACTGTTAAAGGTGCATTGTTTTATGAGTTCCTGTTGGGTTTTCTCGTGGAATCGAAACTGCAGTGAACAGAATTATCTTGGGAATTATGGATTAATATGTGTATTTTACTCCTGACACCTTTATTAAACTTGATAACGGCAGCACATGCTAGCATTTCATTTCAACACCTCATTACAGCAAGTCTTCTGACTTATTTTCCTAACAATGTCTTCAGATGTTGACTCAGACCATTTTCTCTTTTCATTACCAAATACAACAAGGAAAGGGAAATAATTCAAAAATAGGATACCATGCTGTTAAAATATTTCCGACACAGGAAACATTCCCGATGAATTCTTTTCTACCTCCCTTCTGCAATCAAAACATTGCCAACAATGTAGCTTAGTTTCAAAGGCCCAAACCTGATTCCTAAAGTTTCAAAGGCTGAGGGGCTCTTTGTCTCCAAATTTTGCTTTTTGCATTACATAGAGAACAGAAAGCCCTGACCCTGAAGTGCTCATCTGTACCTACTTAGAGATACACTACTGAATGCAGTACATATTGCAAAAGTTTATCATGTATCAGAAAAAGCCAGCCCCATTTCTTGTACCAAAATACTTTACTGCAAAATTATGTTTCAGATAAAGAAAATTTCATTATCTTTGGGCAATGACATCTTCCACAGTTGAATTGTGTCTGTCCTACAAAATGGAGCTGCTTCAGTGTCAGGATGACACAGGCAGAAGTGGATAAAAAGCTGGTCCTGGTAAAATAGTCAGTGGAACCGTTGTGCCTCTAGTTTGGCTGCAGGAAAAGTAGGAAAACACCAAGTGAATGTTTCCAGCAGATAAAATTCCATGTGTTACCAATGTTTCAAAATGCATAGAAATGTTGTGTAAACTAATGTGTTTCTGGCAAGTTGAAACAGCTGTGGCTGAAAAAAAATTATCATGGGTACATAACAGAGGGAAAGTTGAAAGTTAAAATCTTACTATTCAGGTAGGTAAAGTCCATTACTGGTACACTGCAGTCATGCAGTTACACTTCAGGAGTGTAAAACAGAAACATTGACTCTCTGTATGCTAATGTACAAAAGCTGTGGAGATAAATTTCTAGTGCTCACAGTTTTCCAGGGTATTAAAAACTAAAACAATATCAAAAGTTTAGTTATGAAATTTAAAACAAATTATTTTTTATAGGGTAAATTTACTGAATTTTAAACTTGTGCTGAAAACAATGGGACTTTAGAAGTAAAATCTACCTAGGACTTAAACAAAGTCTGAGGCTGGGAAGGGCTCTCACTTGCAGAATGCCAGGGAGACATTTGGGAAGGACTTCATCCCTGTGCTTCCCTGTCCTGTGAGCAGCTTTGTGCCCCGAGACAAAGCAATGTGAACTGGATAGGTTTTTACATTCATACAAAACCTGCCACCACCCAAACCAGATGCCTGGGTGCTTGGTTATTGGAGAATATTAGGTATGCAGAGAGAGCTGTTGGATAAGTTTGCTCTCACCTATGAGACATGGAAATGCCTTAGCTTCAGCCTGCTAAGATGACTTAAATCTGGATGGGCTTTGAATTAGAATTAAATGTTTGCATAAAGAAATGTTCTGATCCCATCTAGTTTATAGCCTTCTAACAGAATAAAAGAACTAAGGAACCTCTTCAAAATTTTGGCAGCTTATAAGAAAAAGAAGTATTCTTGCAGCACATTCTGAAAACTTTCATGCATAAACTATCCCATGAGTACATTGTTCCTCCAGTCTGACATATCTGTTCATTTGCAGGTGATGATTTCTCACCAGAAATACATTTCAGCATTTAAAGATGGGGTTTTTTTGAGACCTTACTTAAGTTTTTATAAGCCACTATAGCAAATCACGGCTCTGCAATCTTTGCCTAAAAACATAAGTGAAGAGAATTGAAGAGGGGGTCATATTTAATAATCTATAGCCCATCTATAGATAATCTGAATAGAAAAAAATTGTTTTTGATATAAAACAAGTAGAAAAAAGGCTTGTATACAATGATTCATAATGGTAAAGAACAAGTAAAATTATAGACTCTACTAATGTGATCTGGATCAGATTTACACAATGTCTTCTTTTAAAGAAGAGACACAGAACTGAGTTTAGCAGCCTTTCCCAAGTCCTACTGAAGTAAGGCAGTTTAGGGGTGAAAGGTGTTCTGGCCCTGGGCCGTGACCCCTGACAGCTCTGGCAATCCACTGACGGCTCGGTGGCTCCCACCAAGGAGCCCGACAGCCTCACCCCGACGCTGAGGAGCAGGAAATGCCTGTACACAGCACACATCCCGAGTGAATCCAAAAGCAGCACAGGCTCGGGAGCTGACACCTGAGCGATCACAGAAATTCCTGTGAGCTGTCACACTGCTCCTCCGGCCTGAGGTGTACCTGGGCTGAGTGGGACTGGCACTGCTTCTGCAGCCCCTGGCTGGAGCTTCTGCGGGCACAACAGCTGCCTTTGGAGACACGGTCTGAGCGTCAGAAGGCCCTGGGAGCAGATTCCTCTTCTGCACCAGAATGGCAGCAATCTGTGCTAGCAAGGTCACTGTGCAGTTAAATGCCAGATTTCAGCACCCATGTTTAAAATTGTTCAGTTAAGAAATTGTTATATTTTAGCTCCTTGCTGGCTTACATAAGAGTTGGAAGGACTCAGGAAAGATAAAATTGGGCAGAAATACGTAAGAGACTGGTTGTATTTATTACAGCTGAGAATTTATCATGGTACACTAGGATAATTTCATCTGCAAAGGATATTGACAGAGGCTTCCACAGAATTAATATTTCAAAGCATTTCTTTGTTCCATCAGCAGTTTTCTGCATTTGCCACTCTTCCACATTTAATATAGTAGTGTCAGTCTGTAGGAAAAGCTGCAGCTAATTTGTCTAGTGACCCTAATGAATGAAACAAATTATTCTATTTACTTGAGCAGCATTCTGATTCAACAGCAATTTTCTCAGTACAGAAATTTCACTGCAGTTCCAGTGCAGAGAAGTATTTTCAGCCAATGTTTAGTCATTCTCACAAGTGTTATTAAACACTGTTAGTCATACACCAGCCATCCGTATCTTGCAACACTCCAATCTTGTATTAAGAAATGAGTATGTTACAGGGAAAGTCAGGGAAAAAGTAGCAGACAAATATTACTGAAAATTCCAAGACACTGCATAAACTGAATAAGATTCCACAGGGTTAGCTTGGGTATTTTTTTTGAAATAAAATGTAAAGACTATTGCACAGTGTTTATATTTGACATTTGAGTATTTTCTACAGTGATGTGCAGACATTTGTCCAAAATCATATAATTACAAAACAAGACAGAGAATTAATGAATAAAAGCCTTAGTATTTTACTCAGTTTATCCTCAGAAAGCAGAAACAGCATTGCTACATCAGAAGTGATCTATAGGGCAACACATTTGTGACATAGATTTAATTATATAATCACATTAAAGGAGACATTCGAGATTAACTGCTTGAAAGTTAGTCCTCATTAGAAAGAGTTTGCAGTAAATAGGTATCATAAAATCACTGTTTGAATATTATTTTTTGTTTCTGTGCTGAAGTAGATTTCTGATATTGTTGGGTACCTCTCTCTCATAATTCAGTATTTGACTGTTCTCACTGTGGTCTTGCTAAGGATTAAAAAAATTTAGTAATAATTCATTATTTGGACATAAAATTTATACTTAAAAATCCCCATCTCTTTCACAAGCTGGTTATTTGTATGAAAAGTTTACAAAAATAACTTTGTTCCAGTTTAATAGACAGGCTCTTTTTTTCCTTCCCAAGGTCTTTTTAAACAAATAATCATAGGCAGAAATAAAAATGGTGTTTTAAATTCACTTGTGCTTAGAATGAAATAAAATTATCCCCAAATTAAATAAACCCAAAATTTTCCTATGCAAGTATAGTCATGTGTATGCAGCATGTATAGAAACAGAAAAAAAACCTTTTCCAAGATATCACTTACTGCTAAGATACAACTTGGTATCTGAAGTGTGCAGTGCTTTTATGAAACCATATTCTCTCCCAGCCTTCAGCCTGGCTCTCCACATCCCTTCAGGCTACACAAAAACACCACCCTAATTCAGAGAGATGACACTCTAAAAAACATTGTTCTGATTCCTACTCTTAGTTTGTCACTTTAATCATATCTGACACCAAATTCTAGTGCCAACCTAGACACTGGAGCATGTACGAATAGCTGAAAATTACTTGTGGGATGGGGAAATATGAGCAATAAGTTAGGAGAAAATTCCAATTTCATCTACTTCTAAATGACAGGTATTTGCAAGGTTGCCCTTGAGGGTATATGCAGCTCTTTTTAGACATGACTAGCATCACAGAACACTGCCGACGTTTACTACTGGACAAAAGATTGTCATTTAAAGCTTTACATACTGCTGAAATTGTAGTTTCTGCCTCATCATTGTTTGACAACTCTGACAGAGGTTTTACAGAGGGCTTTGAAATGAAGCTGTCGATGGATTGGTCATGTCATCTCTACAGATGGATCCCAGAGAGGTGGCAAACACGCAGCAGTCCCCTAACACATGAACATATCTAAACTCAGAAACCTAAAAGCATTAATAGCTGTTTAATACAATCCTGATGTTACCAAGCAGTCACAATGGCAAAACAATATTTTTCTACTAAAATAGTTGTAACGTTTACTCTGAAAGCATTTGCACATGCAGAATTCATTTGCATACACCAATATGTTCTTCAGGTTCGTATCTGGAGTACCCATAATATATCATTTGGAAGGGGTTGCTAGAGATCACACTTCCTACTGCTAAGAAACTCGTGTTTTGTGACCACTATGGGGCAGCTGGTCACAAGGGGAGACAAGGGGCTCAATATGCAGCTTATGCAAATCCTTTAAACTTTTATGAATGCAAAAGATGCAAACTTTTGATATCGATTCAAAAGACATGCAATAAAAATCGCCAGAGAGATACTTCCCCTTACACAGCCTTACCCCACTGCATTGTGCAGCTAGGGACAGATAACAGCATTTTGGGCATTAGACAGTGAAGACCCTGTTTAGGAGTCTCTGTTTAAGGCAGGCATTCGGAGTAGGATTTATATATCCTTTCTTGCCACTGACAAATAAAAACACTTGCATTTCAGAATTCTGAAACATCCTCTTGTTCTATTAAGAAGATGATCAAGTTTGTTTTAAGTCCTTCTAATGTAAGATAATTGAAAATCTATCATCTCACTAACCAATTTCTTCTAACTACTTGGAATCAATGTTATTTTCATATTTCTTCAAAGGTTTAAGAGTGTGACTAAATCTGGAGAATAAAGCAGCAATACTATTAAAATTCTTCAGTTTGAAAGAGGTATGGAAAATCCATCCAATACTATTGATAGTAATATGACAATTAATTTGAGCAGCAGAGAATAATCCAATTTGTGCTCTAAAGGAAAACTATTTGCATGATACAGAAATACACGTACTTAAAAGAACTGATACCAGGAGAATTTCAAATTAAACTATCCTAATATATTACTGGTCTATCACACCATTTAATGGGATTTATTATTAGATTTTCCTCTTAGAATGCTAAGTCAAATATTGGTATAGGCACCTTACTAATATTTTATTTATATGTACTATTTGACACTAAGTGTTTCATTTCACTTTCTTCACTCAGACACAAAGTTCCAAAGATCCTTTGCCAGGAGCCTCAGCTATTGCCATACTCAACATAGACAGCTAATGTAAACAGAATTAAATATTTATTTGCATTTGATTTCATTCATTCTATATTTCCATTTTTTGGTAGGTTGTAGTACATATGAAAATACGTCAGACTAAGTGAAAAATATGAGAGTTCACTACATGACAGCCACTGGAAAACACTTAATTGTTTTTTCCCTTTCTTATTAAAGTATACTTTATGTAGCACACATCACTAAGCTGTCTTTTTATTGGCTTTAGTAAACCTTCAAACACAAACACTTTCAGAAAATAACTTATAAATGAAAGGAGAAGTTGATTACCTTACATATATGAGACTAAAGTCTTGCAAATCGTACTTGTGCAACTCTGCAGTACACAAGAAGTCATGCAAGCTCTTCACCTAGAAAGCACAGGATAAAGTGACAATAATGAAGGAGATTTTGCGGTTCAGTTTTACAGCTTTAGCTTAAGTCGCTACATTTAAATCATGCCAAAGTCCTGTCACAGCATTATTGTCTGCTGTGCCTTTATCACAAACAGCTGTGACCCACACCAGGGCTCCAAATGAAGGACATGCTGGAGAGTTTCTTTTAAAATCAGCTTAGAAGCTAAGGACTATTATCAGAAGCAACAGCCAACATCAGGACAGGACATTAACTATTCATAGGAAAGAAGAAAAATCAGATATTTTCAATCAAGTGCCTGTTAACCAATTTAGGAAAAGTCTGTGTGGTAATCATGGCAAAAATCCAGAGCTCTTGGTCCAATATCAATTTCTCTACCAGAATGTTCAGGGCAGGAACAGGTGTGAACTTCCTGCTATGCTATATATTAAAAAGTCAGCAAACCTGGTAAAAAGAACCCCATGCACTGAAAAGCCCACTTTTGGTCCATGGGCATTAATTCCCTTCTCCTGTTGATTAGTAATTAAATAAAACAACTTTGGGGTTTTTTCCCCCCCAAGGAGAGACCCATTTTCTTGCAATGCCCCACACAGTTTTTTTCAACCAAAGAACCCATTTTTAGTTCAAGAGTTTGCAGAGCTGACTTGCAATATATTTTTAAGTTGCCCATGTGCATTTTGGACATTTAGAGCTAGTGAATTCCATAAACACACCTTTCATATTTTTTTCTTTTTTATCATACCCATCATAGACAGAATCATAGTTTTTAATTATTTTAAGTTTTATGGAAAATTCTGTTCTTTGCTCTTCTAATTTATTTCTCTTACCTAAAATAGTCTAATTGGAAAGATTTTCATTTGGTATTCAGTTTGCCCCAGATGGAGTCTCTCATTTTACCTATTGTTGTTTCCTCATGAGTGTGTTCTCCTCTGCATCGATGGACTGCTCAGGCTGATCACTGGCTCTGTGAAAGCTGCTGACTGCATACTCCTGGAGGTCCCTGTCACTTAGAAAAGGGTCCAGGCTTCCAACCCTATAAAATTTCTTAGGTAACCACGACAAGAACATGCCAACGAAGTACTTCCCATTTTGCAGATGCAAAAACTGAAACAAAATTTGAAATACTTGCTCTAGTCACAACGACAGACTTAAAAAAAAGATTTACATCCAAACCTGCTTTTAAATCTAGTCAACTAACTGGATTTCATAATGTCAAATGTTGAGTTTATAGGTAGAAAATTGGTTCTGTCTTTCAAGCAAGATGAGAAATTATGTGCAGTGAGTCCAATGGATTTTCCCCACTGATTCATCCAGTTCTTAGCAATCCAGAGGCTGAAGATTCTAATGTATATCAGACTATTTTTACATTATTTCATCTTCTCTCTTTATGATCCCAATCTGGTGTCCACTGAATTCAAAAGAACCAGATCAATGACTTCACGGGGCATTCAATCAGCTGCAGAACTGAGATAAGGCTCATTTCACAGAGCAGGCAAATGTCAGAGCAGGGAGTGAGGCAGCATCACCCCCAGCCCTGGCACCCCTGCGGGGGAGGAGGAGTGGATGGGCTGTCTGAAGGGGTCCTGCTGCCTTCAGCCCGTCTCTGAGATGAGCCAAAGATAAGTGCTCTCTTGCCCATCCCTAACTGCCCTCCAGCAGGGTTTTTCCAGGCCCTGTCTGGCTCCAGAGGAAGGAAACATTGCTTGTTTCCGGACACAGCCTTACCCCATTAGAGTATTTTGCACCATTTAATACTCCTCACAGCACTTTTTGTAATTGCTATTCAGTGCCTACTAGGAGGAGCAATCTCAGTAGTACTTGTGGGAGTATCACATATCAAATGGTATCCTTTGCACAGCAGCCTTGTATCATAGCTGAGAGAAGACATAGCAAGACAATGACATTAATAACCCTAAACCCAAAATATTAGATTGAAAGAGCTACTTCATTCACACGGGAGTAACATACTGATGCTGTACATTTGTACAGTGTATAATTAAATGAGTGTGTTACCTAATCTATTTAATCATCAAAGTGCAGACCTTATATATAAAGCAGAATCAGAACACGGTATCTTCTCCCCTGGAGTGCTAAGCAAAAGAGCAGTTGTTATTTGTATTCCTACAGTTGAGAATAGGCAATTCTTCCAGTTCAAAACTGGAAACTTTCTTTTCTTGCACTTTGGGCTCACAGCTGAGGTAAATAATCTGCATGGAAACAGAAACCACTTTTTCCAACTTTGGAAGATCTATCCATTTCAAAAGGGAAAAGTTGGTGGCACAACAGCAAAGCAGCCTGAACTATCAGCCCCTAATGCTATACCTTAGGACAAATCACAGATTTTGAAAAGGATTTTGATAGCTAAGGTTAAACACTCAGGCTTGATTCGAAAAATATAGAAAATTATTGAATACATTGATAAATAGCACTAGATTCTAAAGACAATGAGCTTTTTGAAATATCAAAAGAAATCTAATTCAGCACGTGTTTGACACAACTAGTCTTTCAATAGAAATCACTGAAGTTCAGTTTGGAGCCATAAATACTGAAACAAATACAAGCTAATTGCACAATATTCATGTTCAAAACTTCTTTTAAAAATGGGGCATCTTGTACATTTTCATCCTTTACAGCATCATTCAAGTTCAATTCTACCATAACACTGTCTTTTATTTGTTTAAATTGTTTCTTGGAGAAGTCTGAGAATTGCTGTTAATTAAAAATTTAAAGAAATGTAAACCCTTATTAAAATTTAGTCAAAATCTAAGCTTTGATTATCATTTCTTTCAGAATTACTTAACTGATCTCAGTGGAACTCCCGAAATTGACACTGTTTAATTAAGATTAATTCCAGACTCCAGCTGGTGCCAAACTGACACTCTAGAGAGACACAAAAAGTTTCTATTTGTCTAACAGAGAGAGCATAGAAAACTACTCACTCTGGTTGGTCTTGGATTTGATCCTTGTTCCTCTCTCTCATCAAAGAGAGACTTCCTCTAAAGGCAGGGGATTAAACTCTTTCCTCACTGAGGTCAGTGAAGCCAGAGTTTTTCATAAAGTGCTTTGCTCACAACTGATGAAGTCCCAGGCAGCACAAAACTAACAAAGGAACAATCAGGTTCAACTGCAACTTTACTGCTTTGGTCCACAACTAAATACAAAAACATTTTACAAAGGCAGTAAGCTCCACTGTAAAATTAAGTAGTAAATTTATCTGGCTTAAGCCAAAAGCAGAATAATTTGCTCAATGTAAACAGGACTGTAACACCGACACTGTTTATTCTGGAACCTTCATAACTTCGATGGCCTTTAACAGGAACTGGTGCTTTTCATTGATCCTACAGGACTGGTTTAAATTTTTTGCCAATTCCCCTTGATAAAAAGTCACTGGTAACATAAGGGTTATTCCATAGTCACTTTTGATTTAATTAAAAAGATTTCTTGGAATGATCTAACACATTCCATCTCCTAGGAACTGAATTAACAATTACTTAAGTAATTTAAAATACTGTCCCATAAGGCTGTAACTGGGACAGGGGAAAACATTGGTATTCTGCAGCACCACCAAGGAACTCCTGGTCCTTTCCCTCACGGTGACATTCCTGCAAAGGCAGTGCCTGGCACAGTGACTTCCTGGCGTGTTTGCATTGTCGGAAATAACGTGACAGGATTGCTCTGCATTTGCTCCTTTGCTGTGGCTATGACAAAAGCCCTGCCACTGTGGATGCAAATGAGGCAGCAAGGACAAACAGCATTATTTAACCTCACTAAAAAACTTCTCATGCTTCCCTGCATAATGTCCTGCTTGCCTTAGGAGTAAATCAGGCTATTTAGAAAACACAACATCAATGAGTACAGCTGAAAAATTTGTTGACTTGGGAAGGAACAGCTGTGGTCATGACCCAGGTGTTGTTGTTTAGACACACCCAGGTGAACAGAGCAAGAAAACTAAAAATTGGAAAATTTCAAAGTACAGCCTGTACTACCGATAGTGTAATTAAAAACAGCAGTACAGGAAACTGAGGCTCAAACTGCGTGAGTCACTCAAATCGCCTGTCACATTAGATACTCCAGAGAAGAAACGTGATAAAGCTCAAGGGCATAAAAGGGTATATTCTACAAAGACCACCTAAATCTTATCGACAGGATATCACATTACATGTACAGCACACAAGAAAAAAAGCATCAATAATCTCTAATCCACATAAAGGATGTGGCGTGAAAGCAGTTTTAGGCAGACTAATTTGACAAAACTAGGCTGCATAGTCAACTTTTTAAAAGCCACACAGGACTTATGGATTTTCATTTCTATTTAGATAAATGTACTATACTCATTAAAGTTTTGCTTAACTGGAAAAAAAAATAATCACATCCACCTACTACAAGATGGAAGATAATGTGGTCAGACAACAGAAGCGCATTGAAAAGACATAGCATCAGAAGAGATAGGCAAGGTCTGGGTGACAAAATCACCATTTACAGTGTTTCTTCTCTCAGACCAATCCTATACACCCTAAATTAGGCAATAAGATGTTTGACCTTGACAAGAATTAGCTAGAGCATAGAGCAACGTTTCCTGGAATAAAAATTTACAGCAACAGCCTGAGGCATGATACAGGAAGGAGGCCCTGGCAGGCAGTCCCAAGGGTGCAGCACTACTCAGTGCCAGTACGGAGGTGGTGTGGCAGAAACTGGGAAATATCACAGTAGAAAATGTAAAAGTTAACAAGTTGGATTGCTCTGTCTGCCAGTACACCAAATCCATGCCTGGTCTCATGAAATAGTCTTTATAGTGAACACCAGCCAGAAGATTTGGTAGATTTAAGTGTCCTCATGATAGAAGCAGCAAATAGTGCTGCAAAACAAGATAATGGTAGCGCAGAGAGATGAAAACCCAACTTCCCAGCCTACCCCTCAGGGCTACCAAAATGCAGCAGCTTCACAGGCCCATCACTCAGAGAGTTGCTCTCCCCTGAAACTCCAAAATTAGTAGGGGCCAAGATAAGACTCAGAGTGTTACAAACTCCACAACCAGACTGTGAATTGAAAAAGATATATTTAGAGCCAAAATGAAATAGGCACAGGGATCTCTTGGAGGAAGTACTTCTGCATTGAAGATTAAAAAATGATGAGCAAATAGAACCCTCAGGCTACCTCTGCATTTAATAGTGAGCAAAGAATGGCACGCATCAATTTGTGATGTATTCACCCTGTCTTTCCCCTTGTTTTTTATTCAAGTTGCTTAATGATGACAGTATATTTCAGTCTTCGTCTGCTGGAAAAATTCTGATCATTTTTGTATTTATTTCCTAAATTGAATCCAGAAGTTGTGAAAGATGCAAGATTGATTTCACTGTGTTTGCCAGCTGCTGAGAAGACAGCAGGACTTCAGCCAACCCAGAGGACTAATTCCACTGCTCATTACTGCAGATAAACACTCAGAGCAGAGCCCTCTGCTCCCCCAGCCATAAGTCAATCACAAGAGTCAGAAGGCAGTTTGCTCTTTGCTAGACTAATAGCCTGGCAATTAGAAGCGTACTTCATTTCTCGCTAGACATCCCATTTTTTCCATGAATGCACCTTGTACAGAGCGCAGCCCAGCAGCTTTCACATCTTCATTTCCATTCCTAGGAAGGCAATCAGGAATCCTTGGAGAGGTGTTTTATTTCAAAGTGCTTCTCCATACGGAAACCCTGCCCACCGCTGCCTGTGTGCACACCTTTCTATTCTCATTTTGCTGCATCAACTCTACCTGCTTTTCAGCACCTGATTAACTGCTTCACAGGCTATGACACCTTAATAACAGGCACAGACAGTGAAATGTAGCCAGTGCATGGCCATGAAGAAATGCACAGCTTGATATTTTAGTGACATGTATGTTTTCTGTGTGAACTTTGAACAAATGCAAAGACTTTAGAATGATTTCTCCGAGATACATTCTCCTAAGAGGGTAGAAAACAGCAATTTTGTTACACCAAGGGCTTTCCAGGGCATCACTGGTGTTTATACAGCAGTTTATGACCCAAACAGATTGTTTCTAAACAAGCCACATCACAACAGTAATGAATTTAGATGTAAAATCTGGCAATCAGGCAAGATTTTTTCAACAATCTTATTGGTGTCTTTAAGCCTCAGCTGCTTGCAAAGTTCAGCTGCATTTTAATGGAGTCTGTGAAAGACTTTTGCAGATTCAACAAAAGTGGAAAAAAATATACTTTAGAGAAGTGGGACATACAGAATGACCAAAGAGGACATATAAAAGTCAAATAATTCACATTACAAGAAATCATATGTAGAGATCATAACCTGAAAATATATAAATAATGAGAAGGTAGTTCTGTATTTTAAGCATATAGATGGTATAAATAGGATCTTCTGAAAAATCTTAATGAGCATCAATAGATATTTTTGAAAGGAAAAACTTAAATTGCTCAACTTACTTTTTTTTTTTTTTTTTTTTTTTTTTTTTTTTTTTTTTTTTTGTTAAATACGAAAACCTTTGTTAATTTGAGTTTTATAGCCAGGCTTCTCCCCTTTTTTTTTTCTTCAAGACTTTTCATTTCAGTGAACCAGCTAACCTGATATTTCATGCACTGTGGGCTCTCTGGCAAGAAACTGGCCATTTTTGTCTACTTCAGTCACATAGTCTAGGTCAGTGGCTCAAGATCCAAAGAATCATTACAGGTGCTGTATTATTTCCATCTCGCTCCACTACATAAAACTGAAAGCATGGTGTATTCTGATTTCTGAGCTCAGAAATGGCATGTACCAATTACCTGTCTTAACACAGAGAGAAAAAAACTGCTGACCCTGAATAAAATCTCAGCCTCCCACCAAAAGCAGCAGCTTTGGAAAGCACAAAGCATTGCTTTGGCAGGTGACAGGAGTCACTAGAAATGCAGCCTAACAGCCACAATTAACAAACTTATTTGGTTCTGCCACCCCTGGAAACGCCTGTTTCAAAGTGGTTTCTTCTCTCTGTTTAACTCTCAGGAGTTCACATACCTACCTGCAGATACGTATCTATTGATGCTCGCCCCCAAACTATTTATTTCTGCATTTCAGTAAACAAAAAAAGCTGAATTATTTTACTCCTATGGTAGTAAAGAGATGAGATACTTCAGCTAAAAGGTTAACATTTGGAAGGAAAAAATGTCAAAACAGATTCTGATTTCATTTGAGAGAGTCAACTGAACTGTTGATTTTACAGCTGTAAGAGTGATGCCATCTAATTTTGTTCCATACAGAGTGCTCCCAAAAACATTCTGAGAATTCAGCCTTGCACAATGAATAAAGGGAATGAAGCTCCAGGACATTGTAACCACTAAGAATTAAACTTAGTTCTCAGGTTTGACTGCTCGAAAGTTCAAGAGGCTGTTGTAAAGGTCAGGTGGGTTATTACAGGTAAACATTTTGGCTAAAATGAGGTTAAGCTGAGAACATTTGTTCCCAGTGTAATACCTCCTAGTGCCAACCATAACTATCACTGCACTGATGAATCCTGGACGCAAATAGTCTTGCAATAATAGAAGACAGAGGAACTCCCTAACACAGAAGCTTAAATAGCTCAGGAACAACAAAAAAGACATTAAGACTATGCTAGCAGGGTGAAATGTGATAAGTTAGGCTCTTTAGACAGAATATTGCTTGCCTACAGCAGTAACCCAAGGTATGGTTGTAGTTTCAGCTGCAGAAGTCTTTGTATTATTTTATTGATTTTAAAATTGCCTACCACATACCATAGAAAAAATAATTTGTAGTCTACGGTACTATGGATAAACAAGTATGATTAGTCCCATGGATAAATAAATGCATTTGTGACCAACCTCTCTCCTCCCCTTTGCCTCCTGTTTTCCCATTTGGTAGTAATGTGATGGTGATGCTACAGAACACCTGGACATCTTGTTCTAATACTGCTTTGATCTGTCTCCCTGGCTAAATTTAAAACTAAGTGAAGGAATTTGCTTGTTCGTTTCGCTGAGCAACAGGGAAAGGGCAAACCTCCTCCAAGCAGAAATTAAACTTTGCAACTCATAATTAAACTGCTGCAGAGAGAGTCTCAGTAACACAAAGACTCAGCTTACAAAATAGCTTTATGTTTGTAGGTATCACAAGAGTCTGATTAGAAAGATTATATTCTTTTCTCTTTACTCCAAAGCAGTAAGTTTTAATTAACAATTGTTTCTTGGCTTAGAGCAGCCTGTACTACCTGTGGCAAAATATCATTCTCCCATTTTGTTTTACAAGCATTTACTTACACTACATGTAACACCTACTTGAAAATGCATCTTCAAAACTGAACTCTAGTTTCCAATACTGAAGGGTAACACAGTTATATTAAGCAAAATTAATAAGCAAGCATGCTGTTATGGTGTGAATGTCAACAGGTGTTTGTTTGAACTCCTACCTCAACTTTAATTATATGTGTGTGGTGGGTGTCTATATATATATATATATTTATATATGTACACACACACACAAGATTTTCCTGGTATCCCATTCCCCACTCCAGCTGGGGTTTGATTACAAACTCATCTCTCAGATCAACTTCAAGTTAGTAAAATATTTATGCTAACCAGGTCTGCTCGAAATCTCATTAATCCACAAAAATGAAAAGCACTCTCCTGAATTAGTACCCAACTCTGCAGTCTACAAGCGCTATCTAATGCAAGGCTGATTTTGAAAGGACACGTGGTTATGGTGCGTTTATCAAGACATCTTGGCAGTGGGTTGCTAACCAGGTTTTTGCCATCTTTCATATAGAAATGTTATTTTAATTATGAATTATCTTCTGATTTAACATTTTCCTTTAATTGGCAAATATTTGTAGAAATTAACTCCTCCAGATTGACTCAGACTGTGTGAGTCATGCCTTCCCTTGGGGATTTAACAATTATATAAGTCTACTTATACATAGCACCACATATATATATATAACACCTGGATGTCAAGTTGCTGGAAGTGTTTCTATCCTTATAAAAAATCCAACATCCTAATGCTGCTAATTATGACATGTACATATTTTACGGCTCCCTAGAGGCAACAGGAATTTCTCTCTTCTGCAGAATACATAATATTAGTTTTTCTAACGGCGAATTTGAGGAAAATTATCTCAGAGCAGGAAGGTGGCTGGAATTCCTCTCTTCCTGCTTATGTTACACTTCCATGAATAGAGTGGGAATTTTCAGTAAGTGGGCAATGTCTGATCTAGAACAATAGTCAAAACCCCCACTCCTTTAGAAATAAACATTTGCACTTCTAAGTGAATCAGTTTGCAAAGAATTTTCAAGGGGATTTTTGGCAATATCTGCGTTCGACACCTCAAATTTGCCAAGAGAATTTTAGTAGAATAAAGCATAATGATTCTGTTCAGGTTTTTTGGTTTGGGGTGTTGTTTCTTAGGCTTTTTCCCAGTAGTCCAAAAATTGGTGTACATTAACTCAGAGATCTGAGTAGGTACTTCAAAGATCTAGATGACAAATTAAGTTTAACAGATTCATTAGGTGACAAAAAAAAAAAAAAATTAATTAACATAATAGGCTCATGTGGATATTACAGTTTGAGAGAAAGTTGCAAGGAATTAGCAGTGTAAGATTTTTGTTAACCAATAACAAACTGGGGCATGTTTAGTTTTCAATATGCAACCTAAGAAACGTGAAAAAAATCTAATTCTTGATAAATAACTGTTTAACTTTTTTCTCATCCACTACAAAAGACTTCAAGTCCTTACTCACACTTGGAAATCCTGACTGTATGTTGACTATCTGCTCTTTATTAGGAGGATTCATCTCGTTTCTTTTGCTTACTGGGGACGTGAGAGGTTTCATGGGTAAGCAGTCTGACTGTGAAGCTGAATTGTTATTACCATGTTACATTTGATCAGTAAAAAACCCCACTGCATTAGAACATCTCCTGCTCTCACAAGGTTCATCACAGCCTATTTGTTGGGCTTTTCTCCCTTCAGCATTAAATCATGTTTGAGCATATGGACAGCATTTACCACATTTGCTGTTTTGGGGGGAATTTAGCTTTCAGCAGGAAAAAAAATTCCATGCAGAAGTGCACTGTGTCTGAACTCAGCAGCCAGTGACCAGCAGAGACCCCAAGCACACACTGAGCTGGGTTTGCTTGTTCTGCTTCATCCTACTGAACAAAAAGTTCTTTAATTTGAGCAACGCATGTTCAAGTTATTTCAAAAACTTGACCTTCACCCTCTTATTATATCACAATACTATATTTAGTATGGGCAGTTAAATCCTAAAATAAACTCTAATTTTTAAAATTTTTATATGAATATATAATAAATAAAAGACAATATAAAATTTTCTAGAATCCGAGTAGGCACATTTCTAGGAAGCTAATATGACAATCTAGCACTTCTTCGGTAAGAACATCTACTGAAGTAAAAAAGTCTGCAAGTATTTCATGCCAGCTTTTCCTAACAGAAAGCTGAGCAACCATGACAAAGACTTAAATGTTTGAAATTACATTAATTAAAAAATATATAGCTTTACAAAATAGTAATTTTTTTCCCCCAGCACATTGCTAACACTTCCTCTGAACCCTGAGAAGTTCTTTGAATATATGCTTTCTTTTGGAAAATGTCACTGCTATTGAATTTCTGCTGCAGCTAAGTGGTAATATTTCCATCAAATTCTTCTAATTTTCTCATTTTTAACAGAAAAATCTGTTTTCCCATTTACTTCCTGAGCATGTCATCAAGTTAGTCTTTTAGGAATGGGGTTGGGGAGGTAAGAGAGAGGCAAATTGAGGATGAGACGAAGATTGTCACCAAAGCTTTTTAAACAAAGCTTCGGTCCTTATAAAATTTACTGAAAAATAAATGGCTTTATAAAAGCTTTCATAGCATCAATCTCAAGATATTGCCAGTTCTAAACATCCAAATACAGGTGGTATTTCATCTTAGCTAAGCTGCTTTTATTTATGCAATTACATTTTTCTGAAGGTTGGTGGGTATAGCAACCTATTGCTTCTCATCAGTAAAATATTAGAAAAGATGCTATTTGCAGGGCACGTGAAGCCTTCTTCCAAGCTTAAAACTAACTAAGAATTCTCAGTTTTATTCAGATTTTCTGTATAAATACTAGTGAAAGCACTCTTACCACACCCTCTACATATTTAAGCTTTCTATATTTTCCAAACCATGGACTAGGGGTTTTTTAGACCCAAATACACTGCGTTCCTCCTATGTGAAATCCACAGGTGGATCCCCACATTTTGGCCAATTCTTTGCTACTGATTTCTACAAGGCAAGTACATTTCAAACACCAAGTAAGCTCTTCAGGCTGCAATTAAACTCAAAGAGTATAAAGGCCTTAAAAAAATATATAAATTCCTTCTGTCTTTTTCTCAAGAGGTCTATAGGACACTTAGTTTATTTCCGACAGTACCATTGCAATGTAATTAGGCACAAAACACACCAAAAATAGGAGAGAACTCACATACGGTCCAAACAAAATTTTCTCACAATGTTTTAAATCAAAATTAATGCACTAATAATTTATGGCTTGTAGGTATAGAGACCTTGAAATAACCTCAATAAAGAAATGTTGAAGACAGTCTTAATTGTAAAATGTGTCGAGAAGAAATTTTAGGAGCAATAAGAAAGGTCAAGACAATTAATTTCACTGGATTTTTCTCACTTATTAATGTCAGAAATAAAGTGATTCAACACACCAACGTTGCTGTTTATACATCCTTTTTATATCAAGAGATCACAAGTTGCTTATGAAAATGCATCTTTAGAGCCCTTCATTTAGGATTATCATCTACCACAAGCCTAACTGTCCATTTGGACAGGTTTTACCATTCCTTCAATCAATTTTCCTTTCCCAATGTGAAATGCAATCAATGCCAATCAATTATTGTGTAAGACCAGAGTCAGGAGACCTAGGGCAGAACTGGCTCGGGCTGAGGAGGCTGCTTCTTCATTTCAGGGATTGCACAGCACTGCTCCGAGTCCTCTCCTGACAGATCATTTATAAGTATTTCTCTTTTCAATTATATTCCCAACTTGTTCAGTGAAATTGATTTTAAACTAAATAATTACTTTAGACAAAGTCATGCATTTCTCCACTGTGACTGATACAGAGAGGCAGCTGAACAGGAGGCATTAATAAATTTGGGAACTACTTTGAACAAATTACACGAATTGTTACAAGGACGATTTACAGCAATAGCAGATCTAATTAAGTGCTTCATAAAGCAAAACATGGGGCAGATGTCAAACTGATAAATCAGGTTTTATATTGTTATTCTCATGAGTTTTTACTTCTGCTAAGAAATATTTTCACCCTACATGACAGTATTGAGCTATCCAATGGTTTCTAACATTTGAGCAAGATGAAATCTCTAAATCTCTCATTTTGCAGTTTTGTGTTGAGTGAAGTTCAGTCAAACATAATTCTTAACTCAGAAGTAATGCCAGAGAATGGTGTTGTTTATGCTTCAGCTGGTCCTACGCCATGCATAAACATGATAGCTGTCTTTTCTAAGAGCAGAATAGCATCTATTGAGCATATTTACAAACAAAAACTTTTACCTAGAAGTTGAGAGAAAAGTTAGAGACTACATCAATGCCTGGAAATATCTTTAATAATTATTTTATGAGTGAGCAGGTCAGCATTTTCACATCTCCTTGTCTTAATGGTATGTAATTTTATATATTTATAAAATATTTCTACGTGTATTCATGTACCATGGAGAGGATAAGTGAGGAATCTCAAACTGATTTGCAGAGTTGAATGTCTCTTTGCCACTTGAGCAACACTCAGGACACTGATCAGAACCAGTCAGTATCCTTGAAGGAAAGAATCTGCAGCTTGTGTGAGCCTACAACCCTTAGGCTGTTTTGTAATCTTTGCACACCACTGAAAGAAGGACAGAGGCAAAGTGGACTTGGATAATAAAACAAAGAGAATTCTGGAGAGGCCAATTAAGGTCTTGACCGAAAAAAGATTGTTCATTTATATGACAGCAAAACTGTGACTAGACAGCCATCCATAAAGGCCTGCAGCATGTAAATATATATTAGGAGAAGATTATAAAAAGTGCCTAAGGAGGGGATAAATTGGAATAAATTAATGAAGCAAGAAAATAGAAAATATATGTTATCGGAATGAGAAAAAATATGACTACAAATCCTTCAGAATAACTTTCTCATCTAGAAAGATGAAATTTCTCAGTGTTGGAGAGCTGAGTTCACCTGCAAAGGTAATACTATTCCTTTTTAGCTCAATGGCAAACCTAAAGAATGTATTTTTCTGAGGTTACTTACTGGTAAAGCCAGCATCCCACTTGCTTTGCATTACCTCTAAAATGAGCCTCCCACTGAGAGTCTGTGACTTTCCATTCAGGAAAACCTTCAAAGAGAGTACCCAAGAAAGGGACTGCTGGCTCAAGAACAAGAAAAAAATTAAAAGGATTTCATGATCCAAATTATATTGTAGGAACAAGAGTTTGCATTCAGAGCAAAGTCTTGTAAAAGAACAAAGTCAATAGGACTATTAAACCCATACTCTGCCCATTTCACCATTGATTTGGTACAGCTGCAGAGAGAAAAGGAAGATTGTGAAAACATCACAAAAGCAGAAGTCAGCAGATCTTACAAAGACAAATGTAAGTTTTAAGTAGAACACCAGTGATCTGTATCATTGATTTTTCTTCCAGCGTCTGCATATCCCAAAGGGCAGTCCAAGTCATGAAAGAAAAAGGTATGCCAAAAAAAGGAAAGGACAAGTTGGGTGTTGAACCTCTGCCTTGTAACTGGGGAATGAAGCACAGACACCTTGTTCTATCAAAAGTAGGTACGGAAAAGAAAGGGTTGATGTTTTCATCACTAAAATGTTCACTCATGTGCCCTGCACTCTGGAGAACAGCACAGCAGCCCCAGTGTGCTGCTGATCAAGACTCCAGTCAGGCTGGAAATACTTCAGCAAAGTCAGGAGGCTGGACTCTCCTTTCTGTGCCAAGAGCAACAGCATTCCCAGGCCTGTCCTGATGGATCATCCCTCCTGCTGCTGGTTTCCCTTCCAGTGCAAAGTGCAGCTACGTGCACTGGGACCCTGCTTCAGGCAATAGAGAGGCCCTGACTTTACACAGAGCCTGCATAATACATGCAAATCAGTAAATGCATTAATCAAAATTAATTATGTGGTGTAAATGAAAACAAGGCTCTAGCAGCTGAACTGTCCTGTCAGGCTCTGTCATCTGTCCTGGTCACATTGGGCTGTGTGGGCAGAGCAACCACTCACACCTTGCATGGCTGCAGCTATTTCTAACCACAATTAGCAGTGCACAGACAGCAGATGGAAATGCAGCATTACATTTCCACTCTATTTCCTACGTTGAAGCTTTGATAGGGCTGAAAATAAGGGGAAACTAAGTAAGACTTGGATCAGAAATTGGAATAAATGAAACCATGTTCGATAAGCCAGTTTCCTCTGGATCACATCTCACTGTTTTGCTTTCGGGTTGTTGGTAGAGTGTCTGTCTTTTCTGCCCCATTTCATCTTTACTCTAAAGGCATAAAATAAGAAGCAGTTCTACATATTTCTTACCTGGGCAAACTTTGGGCTTTTTCACCTTCCAGTGTGTACTCAGCTGGGCTGGAGTGAAAAGGCTGGCACCAGATGCATCACAGCTGTGGTGGGGCCCAGCAGGGCTGACAGATCAGGATGGTTTCAGCTGAGATTTGTGTTACTCAGTGGCATTTTGGGGCCCCAGTTTTTAAAAAAAAAACATCATTATACTTCCTTTTGCCTGATGTCTTCTACCATCTACACGAAGGTGAATGAATGGACGACTTTGGGGCTGGGCAGAATCTGCACACACACTGGGTCTCTGACACTAGAAATCTGAAGGTCATACAGAGATCCACACGTGCTCCCTTATATGTGCTTATCAAGTTATTTAATCAAGTAAAGGCCATTTCCCCTAATTTTAAAACAGAGAAATGGACATTTTTATTTGCATTCCAAGTTGGTTCAACCTAAAAATATTTTTATGAAAAGTGATTTATTGGACAAAAATCACAATTCCAGCCAGATAAAGGCATAAAACATGAACTTTACTGTAAAGACAACAAGCCATTTAAAATTCTTACTCCATGGAATTCAGAAATATTCAAAAGGATTGAAAAAGATTTAGTCCCATTCATTACTTTGACTTCTAGCCTAAGTAATTCTGACTCCGTAGTTAAACAAATTAAGTCAATGAAAAGTAATTCCTTAATTCCAATGAGTTTTGGATCAAATCTATTATAACAGAAGGCACTAAAAATCCTGTATGAATGGCATAGGAATTTTCAGCAAAGAGAAGTACTGTGACCTAATATTGAAACCCACAGTTCAGGACACGGTCCCTAAAGAAAAGAAAACAACTTTATTCATTAAAAAAAAACTAACCACAAATTTCCCCCCTAAACATCAGGATATTTTGTTTGGGGTTTTTACTACATATTATGAAATTTAGATGAAATAGATTTCTCTAATTTTTGACCAGTATGCAAAATAATTTCTAAAGCTATTAGTTACTTTCCAACAATCTTTTACCTCGTGACCTTTTCCCATCTCCCACAGGTAAACAACTACAAAAATAACTTATTCCTCTGATACTTCCATGCCTTCTAGAAATGCCTAGAAGGCAGCAAAGAAACCCAGCACCTTGTGCTGACTCGTCATAAAGCATCCCATGTTATTTCTATGTATTTAACAGCTATTTTCTCTATTTCACTCTGAAGAATAAGAAAAAGCCTTTTAATTTCCCCTCAGAAAGCATTAGAGCATTGTTCTAAATTTGTAAGGTTTTGCTGCCACTGGTAAAGAGTTATAAGGCTTCAATAGTATCACTCCTCCCCTGATTGTGAAGGTGTCAGATCTGCTATGCCTTACAAAATCAAGGAAAAGAAAATCTGGAAGTGACAGTTTGCACTGAAATCAGATGATAACTCTTAGCAGAACATATTCCCTTTTAAAAAGCATTTTTCAGGGCTTGTCATAATGATCTTCAGAAGACTTTATTGTTGTTGATGCTTATTTGGAAACCAGGACTGAATTCCAGATCGGAATTTTACAGCACAGCAGCTCCACGTTTCCTGGGATCGAATGTTCACTGGGTTCCCAGAAACTTTTCGGTTTGTGGAGGAGGCAGCTCACATCAAGTGACTTGTGAAGGGGCAAATGTTAATCTCATTTTACCCATCTTCTCACTCAGGAAATTATTTCTCTTTTGGCAATCGGCAGTGCCAAACAGATATGGATGACTAATGATGAAGGTCATTTGCTGCACATTGTTCCTTTCTGAAGGAGATGTTCGTTTCTCAGCTGCCATGGACAAAATTAGGAAATTTTGTACAGCAGGCAGAATTTTAAGAAACAATTAATTTTTCTTTTTATAAAGGCAGTTCCTTACTTTTAGTCTGTAATTGCAAATGTACAGTCACACACACATTCTCACAAACTTAAATACAAGCACAGATAATGAATTAACACTTAATAGCTTAACTGTCATTGATTTAATTTTTCAGTTACATTGATTTATTTGGTGAAAGGACCTTCTTCACCTCAGTCTATTTTACTTCTTTCTTGATAAGAAAGGAAGTTTTATACAGGTGTCAAATGGTCATTATTAAAATTATTCTGGGGAAATTTCTACAACTGCATCCTCACATAAAATTGCAGCTGTAGTTCAGTGAACTCTAATTATTCTAATTACCTCAGTTAGAGGCTGGTTTGAAAATACAATTTTCCTACAGTCAAAGAATCAAGTATGACAAATCTAAGGTAGAATTAGTAATTCCAAGTGTCGTGGTTTATCCCCAGCCAGAAACTAAGCCCCACACAGCTGCTCATTGACTGCCCCGGCAGGGTGGGGGAGAGAATTAGAAGGGTAAAAGGAAGAAAACTCATGGGTTGAGATAAGAACAGTTTAATAATAGAAACAATAATTTAAAAAACCCACCCCCCAAAAAAGCCCCAAACAAAACCAAACAATAAATTATAATGACGAGGAAAAAGTACAAAACCAGAAATAAAATCCAAGAAAGGCAAGTGATGCAAAGAAAAATTGCTCAGCACTGGCTGACCGATGTCCAGGCAGTCCCCAGGCAGCAGCCCACGCTCCCCACAAACCCTCCCCACAGATTATACACTGAGCACAAAGCCATATGGTCTGGGATAACCCTTGGGTCGGTTGGGGTCAGCTGTCCCGGTTGTGTCCCCTCCCAGCTCCTTGTGCATTTCCAGGCTTCTTCACAGGGTGGGGTGAGGAGCAGAAAAGACCTTGACTGTGTCATCCCTGCTCAGCAATAACCAAAACGTCACTGCATTATCAAACTGTTTCCAGCATAACTGCAAACTACAGCCCCACACCAGCTACTGGGAAGAAAATTAACTCTATTTCAGCCAAAACCAGCACAGCAAATCAGTTTATTCTTTACAAAGAGGCACTGCAACTTTTGAAAGGTAGCACTGTGCCTTTATACCCAGTCACAGAGACTCAGAGTAAAAAAAGGTTTAGCCATTCTATTTAATGATAAGCTTCGTTTTTGTTAATGGCATGCTCTTCACAGATACTCAATAGGAAGCTTTTTTTGCAAATCGCAAAGTGTACAGCACACAAAAAACAGACTTCTGTTGTAATCATGCAACAGTCTTACACACAGTTAAAATTACTTTTTTAAAATAAGAATGCTGTGACAGATGTTTCAAAGTAGTCTGTTACAGCTGCTCTGTACAGTGTATCACAGGTTGCCACCTTCCCAGCTCAAAGGGCAAGGCTGACAGAGCCCTGTGGGACTGATTTGGCTGGGAGGCTGACTGACCTTGGCTCCACATAGCTGAGCAAAGCCCTGTAGCTGCAACATTCCTGGGCTTCTGGATGTATTCAGAATCCCAGCGATTCCTTTCTCCCCAGCTCCCACACATATTTCTGTTTGCAATGCACAGACACAGGGCTGGCTCTCCGTGGCTGTGTGTACGCAGTTTGCACGTGGCTGGGA
The DNA here is from genome assembly GCA_013399195.1 of Dicrurus megarhynchus. Taxonomy (NCBI): domain Eukaryota; kingdom Metazoa; phylum Chordata; class Aves; order Passeriformes; family Dicruridae; genus Dicrurus; species Dicrurus megarhynchus. The sequence goes on from VXAD01008760.1 coordinate 118,576, forward strand.
CCCCTATCCCAAACAGGCCACAGCTGTTTCTTCTCTGCCTCATCCAACCCAAAATGGAAAAGAAAATATCAGACTAGAGCAGTTTTGACCGCAGGGAAAATCTGTTTCACAGTTGAAAACAATCTGGTTTTCACTTGTTTTGCTATTTATTCAGAAAATAAAGCGCAGCAGAAAAGACCTGTGGATTAATTCGGTCTCAGTTTATAGTTACACACTGTCCTTTCCTCAGAATGGATTGCACTGCTATAAGCTAACCCACAAGAACATAAAATAATCACAGAGTTCTATTTGCCATGGCTTATACTTCTGTGGAACTATTGAAGGAGCAAAATATTATCCCACAGGAAGGACATTATCAAAGATTAGAAAAATGCCTCAGGAGAAAGCAGATTTCTGTGTAAAGGCTGCTGTGATTTACCAGTAACCATTCAGTGAGAAGATTCCTCATATTTTAATACTGTGAAATAGAAAAATACCTTTTGAGCCTGTGTGACACCTTTAAATTTCCAAATACTAAAAAAAAACCACCAACACAAACAAAATTTTCCATCCATAACATGCAAAAAAAAAAAAAAAAGACTGATTTATTTATTTATAAAATAAATAATTTTATAATGTCCTGATACAGTTCATTCTACAAATCATACCTAAGACGGTTCATAAAATTTAGTAGTAAATGTAATAAGCAGTCAATATTATAATACATTTACCTTTTTCTATAAATATACTCTCAAATATCTGTTTAGCAATGTAATATCATCAATGTTCATGAAATAAACTTCAGAGTAAAAAATAATGCATTTTGGATATTTGAAAAACCCCATTGTTTGTGTATGTCCAGTGATTCAGAAAGAAATCCTGTGTATATAGATAACCATCAGCTTACCCTACAGGGCTGGGCATTTAGGCTCAGGGAATAAAGGACAAAAAGGAAAATGTGGAACATGGGGTCTCCCAACTTGTTTTGGTATCTATTTCTGGATTCCTCTTTCTTAAATACAGAACATTTTCTTGGAAATTTCTAGCTTCCACCTGGATTTTAAGTATAATTTTCTCTTTCATCAGCTGCAGGAATTCACAAATCCTGACAACTCCTCCTGTAATTAACAATTGGAGCAAGCTTGCCTTGTTCTTTTTTTGCTTTGCTGAATTGACAGCTTTTGAACCAGCTCTGCAAGGTAGCTCGAGGCTCTAGGGCAGAGAACACAGACAAAGAAAAAGTAACAGAATAAGCAAAACAGGAATAGGGTGGGAGAAATACAATAGTGGTAGTAAGGGCAGGGGAGAAAGAAAAATGAGCTGTTCAATCAGATCAGGTGGCTACTAGCTTCACTTTGTTTCACAGTAGAGGACAGAAAGCACTTCATGGTGCTGATGTCCACAAGTGAATTTAAAATGAGTGATAAAGTAAACTCCTCCACAGAAGTTATAAATTCTGTTCATCCCTGAAATAGCTACATTGCTATTCATATAAATGCTCTAAGTAGTAAAGTGCAAGTTTGAAAGAAGCAGCTTGGTGCATATTTAGATGAGGCGGGGACTAGGAAAATTGAATGCCATGAACTACAGCAGCTAATTCCAGTTTCAGCTAGATCCTCACTCTCATTAATATACAAACTGACAAAATAATTTGGTGCTGGTGTGACACAATGAGATTGAGGTTGAGAGTGTTAAAGTGGCTGGAGTACCCTAGCAGTAAAATTTACTATTAAATCTAAAGCAAGATCTGGGGGGAGGAGGGGGAGGGGAAATGCCTTTTTCTTTGGAAAAAGGCAGAAAAACATCTCAGAGGGGAAAATGTTTCAGTGATAGACCCTCAAACCCAAATGAGAGAGAAAGGAGCTGATAACACTCCTAACTCAGTATTTCACTCTGTGCTGACCTGCCACACACCACCGAATTGGTTTCAGTCCCTGCCTTCTACCAGGGAATTTTAATGGGCACCCAAGGCCAGTGTGCTGCCTGGAGCAAGTCACAACAAAATAACTCCTTCCAGAACTCTTGATATCATCTTATTGGACAGAAATAGTTGAATATTTTTCTGATAAATAATTACTATTCAGACATACAGTATCTGAAGATACTGTTTATGTTTACAGTTGCTTTCTTTGGTATAAATATTGGTGGAAATATTACCCAGCAAATCAGTGGAGGGGGTCACTGGTGGTGCCCACCCAGAATCCGAGGGGTGGCACAGGAGCCCCATCTGAGGCAGAGAACAACAAACCATTTTCAACTCTTGCTGAAGGTCACAGGTCTGTGCTCACAATCAAATATTCTCTCTGTATTTACACTGTCTCTATTCACAGCATTCTTGCACCATAACTAAGTTTTAAACCAAATCTTTCACATCAAAACTGTAACAAAGCATTTTCACTTTCAGAAATGTTTAATTTAAAAACAAAAGGTTTTGCCTATTTTGTTCAGATTCTACCTACTTTTAAGCTTCAGTATCACTTCTTACATAAAATAAGACCTAACATCTGAAGCAGACATTTCTTCTGGGTTGTTTGCAAAAATTTTGGAACTCATAGTAGACCATAACAGAATGTTAAAGCATAACATTTATTTGGTGAAAGTGTGACAAAACTGACATGTAACACTTAATTGCAAATTTATTAAAACATTTCCTTCAGTTGTGCTCAATCTATACTAATAATTCACTTTAATGGCCCAGTCATCAATATCAATGCCAGCTGAATCATTAAAGAGAGAAGATGGATATAAAGGACACATCAGCAGGGGCTTCACTCGAGGTGCTGTGAAAGCAAAGTGCACAGATCTTACACTATCAGCATTACACAGTGCAGCTCTGCCAGTGAGTTACGTGTACAGTCTGGATTTAATGGCCTGTCTTTAGAGTCTGGGGACAGTCTCATCCTCATGCCTTGTGTGACCGAGTGTCATTTTAGGTAAACTTGGAAATTTTTAAATGAACAAGAGAAAGGTAGTGAGGACTAAAATAAGGGAAACCACAAACCTCGATGCCATTCAGAGCAGTCTCTGAAACTTTTTTCACTTTATTTGTTAAACACCTCTGTCTAGTTCTGTTGTTATTATACTGTACCAGCAACTTAAATTTATCTCTGTCAGATTTTAAACAGCACCTGGAATGCAGTCATATGCCTCATGATACATTAGCAGCAAGAGGGGAATTCATTTGACATTTTTAACTTGTCCCTGTGGGATATTACAAGGGCAGGGTGCTACAAGGAAAAGTGAACAAAAAGAAAAGAAAAGTGCCTCAAAATTTAAAATTCTCGTGTTAAAGTTCAAGAAATTAACAGAGATCACCGTTAATACATAATCATAAAGCAAGCACATAATCACATATGATCAAGAATATTGTATTATGTAGCCCAAATTCTAAGTTTAGTTAAGAATGAATATTTTATTCTACTTATGCCAGACAACTTCTTTGTATGAGCAAAGCCATGGAAGGGAAGGCAACCTACCCAGCTTCAAGAAACCAAATGGACTATCACACTCTTTGTGATCTTTGAGAGAAAAATAAAAGTGTATCAAATAAAATCACTGTTTTCAAAACCCAGCATATAACCAATGAAATTTTGGGCACTGATTTGTTTTTTTTTTTAATTTTTGACCCTCTACCTCTGAGTTACAGGAAGTCTTTCCAATTCTAACAATACAGAAACAAACAAATCATCCTGGCTGCTCTAGTCAAAGACACACAGAGAACAGATTGAGAAAGTCATTATATGAGCAAGAAAAAGCAACAGAACACGTTTATTGATCAAAAGAGGGCCAGTGGAAGAAAGGTGTACACAATGTCTAGCTAATAACAGGACAATTAGCAACTATAAAAGAATGAATACTGGCCCCAAAACCCCCGGCTGATGAAAAGGCTGTGTCATGACACAGCTCATGCCATGGAAACCAGGTTAAAAAAAGGAAAGCTTTTGGTCTAAATTCCAATATTATTCAGTGACAATACCAACAAAACCTGTTCCTCTTATGACTGGCGGTGGTTTGAGTTCTGCAGAAACTTTGAGGAGGCAACATAAGATCTAGCACAAACTAAGCAAAAAGCTTTGGTGACACATTTCAACACATGCTGAACTTCAGGCAGGATCCCAGAAATGAACGTTGTTAATAAAGTGTGCTGCAAGGTTCACAAGTGATGCAAGAGCCTCCAGGCCCCAGACCTAGGGGTCCAACAGTCTTGGAGCTCAGTGTGGGAAAATCTACTTATCTGTTTAAAAAATCTTTTACAATACTGATGGCCTCCACTGCTAATATGCCAGAGCCCTTAACCTGCATCAGGAATTACATTTTAAAATAAAGGATAAGAACCCATCTGCTGGAATAACAGACACAAAGTTTTCATATCAGAATAATTAGATAGTCTATTTATATCATCTTGTAGTCCAGTTTTCAAATCATGCGAGGTACCTTCCAGCAGTAGGATTAACCATCTACCTGCATTTGTCTTGGAAAGGAGAGGGAAAAGGACTTTTTCCCTACTAAATACCACAGTACTGGAAGGAGAACTGCAGCTGAGGGAGTCTTAGGCAAAGATCTGGAGAGAAATGCTTCTGCAGGGTGCTGCATTACTTAAACTGTTGTCTTAACAATGCTAAGCTGACAAACCCACACTGACAGTTGCGTCAGGTATTTACTGTCTGTTCACGCCAGAGCCCAGCTCCTGCAGAAAACAACCCGAAGACGTTACCAACACCGAGTGTTCAGACAAATTACATCAATTCCCCTTGTGGGCAACACCATGCTTTTAGCCATCAATACTGAATTCAGTGCTGGAAGCTTTCTAAATCTTCTCTGCCCTTTTTTATCCCTCGCACTAATTAATCTCAGTGGGATTTTGTAAAACGGTGAGAACAGTAACTGGAAAATCGCTTTCAACAACCATTTCTAAACTGGCACGAGTTACTTCCCCAGCCACTGCAATTTAAGAAACCCCAACTGCATTAAGAAACCCTCAATGCAATCAGGATGTCACACCATGGAAACCAAGCCTCTTGAAAGCATGGAGTGGCTCCATGTACTGGGGATGGGGGTAAGGGAAAGTGTTTGGGGTTTTTTTGTTTGATGGAGGTTTTTTTGACAGATCTCCTTTCAAGCAGGTGTTCAATGTTTCCTTTCAAAGTAGGGCCAGTGGCAGAGGATTACACCTATACTACAGCAGGATTGTGGAAGAGAAGAGGAAGAGTGATGATAGATGGGCACGTAATTCCAACGTTTTGGGGGTTTTTAACAGACATAATTTAAAAAATATTTTCATTTTTAATAAACATTGCCTTGTAAATTACTGTCATTAGAGCTATTACTTCATTTTAGGGAGAATTCTCATGACCACAGTTAGGGAAACACTAGTTAGGCAACTACTTTACACTATTTAAATCATAGAACAAACAACATCAATACATAAGCAAAAATATATAATTTAAATATTTGCACGGATAAAGAAACATAGAATTATCTTCCAGCTTTTTTTAGAGTACACTAAATCAAATATAATATCTTTTGGTTGAAATCTCTATTAATAAATTAAGAGATTTTTTGCAGCATTCTTATTACTTCAGAACAGATGTTGGATCATGAAAGTTCAGCACCGTAAAATATGGTAAAGTCATACTTACAGCAGTAAAAAATGGGGAAGAAAAAGTCTAAAAGAACTTGGTGTAAAAAGGCCAGAAACACAGGGGGCAGGTGCTGATGGATTGCATAAAAATTACCTTTTCCAGACTCCTCACCTTACAATTTGACATTGGAGAATCTCACACACAGATAAACACAGAGACAGGGAGTCTCAGGAGTCTGTGAATTACTAGCAGTGAACAAAAAAGCAGACTATAGAGGGATTCTCCTCAGGCATAACCTCAATTTTGCTAGCATTTTAAATGACAGTTTGAATTATCACTTCAGAGGTTCAGCTTTGGCTATAACAAAGGCTAATGAATTTTTGTCATCCTGATACATGTTTGTCATAACTTCAGTATCTCTGCATAGATTAAGAAATAAATATTTGCAGAACCTGAACAAAACATTATTGACAAAACTCTGCAAAGTCACTTTTAAATAATGAAACAAGAAATCTTCCTATAGGTTTAAATAAGAGGCCAGAATAGGCACTGTTTGCAAACATTTACAGTATATGGCATGACCTTGATTTCATTTCAATCCAAACTGTCTCTTTCATTGAGAAAACACTTTAGTCTGTTGGCAACAATTTAATACCTACTATTTGTTTGTATTTGTAACTTGTAGTGTATTTGGGTAGAGACAAATATATATGTATTTATTTATATAAATTGGAACTTTCAAAATGCTGCAAAATTGACCTTCTGATTTAAAGTGCTTTAAAAGCATTCTACCAGCCCCAGCTCTGCCTAAGCAGCTCTGCCAGTGCTGACAAGCAGCATGGATGGCAGCTATCCAAACACAAGCAACAATTCTGGTTTTTTATGTACTCAAAATGGTGCTCTTTATGTAAACATAAATACTGAGCTTCACAGTTAAGTTTGTCTTCTCTTTCCTTTTGTTATTGCAGGATTTACAGTGGACCAGAGGAGTAAGGTGGTCTTTGTTTAGGAGGAATGTCAGACTTGGTATTAAAACACCAAACTTCTAACCTTTATATTGAAATTTGCACTTGCAACAGAAGCCTAGGAAAAAGATAGCAATGCTTTTCAGCAGCTTTTTCCACAGGTTAAACTGACTTCTATATGGGCTTTAATAGCAAAGAAACAAACATTAACCACTTGAAGTTCTTGATATCCACACACATCTGTATCCCTAGCGTTATGATTGTTATTCTGCAAGGCTATCACATCCCTGCAGCATTTTTGTTTATAGAGAGGCCAAGTCCTCCCTGACTGAGGTTTGTAGTTGCATGGCAAAAAATTATTGTATTATGGGTCTTTAGAGTAAGACAATGATCCCCTCCTGTGCTCTTACACTACCCAGAGCTCACAGTGCCTTACCTACTTCGATTACAACATCAGAATCTAATTTTACTGGGTCTTGTGATTGTATTAGTGTCATTTAAATTAACATCTGCTTGCAGTTACCCCAGACTGAAATTACCAAGTGACAATAGTATTATTGCTCTCTTTGTATAAGAAACAAGATTGGCTGGTGGGGTTGTTTGGCCATTACAGAGCATTACTACTTTTTCATGTTTCAAACTTCATACCCATGGTACTATGCACAAGATAAAGCAAAACTGATTTAAATTCATAGTTCCCTGTCCAAATAGCCTTAGTCCAAGTGATACAACATGAATAAAATGCCATACAAACAGCATTTGAATAGATAATGCAGCATGGTTCTGTGGAAGGATTTCTATAGATTTTTTCCCACCCACCTCTTTTGTCTTCTGTGAAAGTCATAACCCTGGGTTTTGGGCAGTACAATTAAAGGGAAAAGTCAGAATATTGCACAAATCAGCTCTCCATCACACAGCCTGATCCTAGCAATAAATCCAACTAACTACACTCTGGTACAGTATTTGAGGAAGAAAACTGCACGTTTATTGTCCACTAGAACAACACTGCGTTAATCATCTGAATCAAAGTACTACACACAATGAAAACCCACCCACTTCACCATCTGATTTTACCAGGCTACAGGAAAGCCAACTCAGTCAATAGTGATGCACACAAGTTATAAAGTGTATAATTAATTTTTTGTTCATGGCTATAAATCCTCTGGTTTTGAATAATTGACCGTTGTCAATGGGACAAATGACAGACATACTTGTGACAAAAATTGCAAGTTAAAGATGCAAAACCTCCCCCAGCAACTCAAACATTCTTTCAAACTTGTCCAATCTTAAGCATTTTCAGAAGCCATTCAATTTAATTTTGTAATCAATGGTATTTCCCCAAACTACCCTATAGACAAAGCTATGCTGTAAACTATTTCTTCTCCACTTCATCTTCCCAGGCCAAAAAAGGCATCACACATCATTTGTACTATTCTCCTGAGTCCCCTTACACTGTCTTCACCAGTATAAAACAAATGGAAATAAGCCACACCAAAATCTATACTTAGTCCACTGAAGTAATAAATAGTCTTTACATTCTTCTGGATGTTTTTTCATTATACCTGCTGTTGGGGAAAATTTTTGTCATGCAAATTTATGGGCACATTAGGTATAATAATTCTGTCTTGTATTTTATCTCTGCAGAAACACTATTAGGAGCTGTTCTAGTCATCAGAGTGCAATAAAGCAGTTATGCTTTTAACACATCTTATTTGCCTATGAATAGCTTTTAGCAAGATAACCACAGGCCCCTTTTTATCAGCATATTATAATTTAATGTATGTTTGGACTCAGGGCCTGTGTGTTTGTTTTAAAGCAAGATTATGACATTAAGATTTGTGAAGAACTCCCCATTGCAGTTAAACATGACTGACATGAGGTTGTGTCAGTCACAGCCTTACCTAAGTTTGCTTTTTGTGCAAGACATTCACTGGAAGACTTTAAATAGGTGATGCTTGCTCACACTTGCTCTGAAGAGAGTAATTTCTAAAGTTAAAAGGGAAATATCTCCATGTGCAAGCATCACTAATAGTATCCTAAAAGTGTTCTTTTATTTCAGTCAAGCTGAAACGGGAGCAAAGACCTGCTGTTTACAACTTAAAACTGGGTTAACTTTAAACTGGGTTCTTTTGCCTGGAGGAAGCAGATGAACAGTCCAAGCTGGCAGATCTAGGTTAGCAGTCTTCTACAGGGGACTGACTGCCTGTTAAAACAGGAGTGAAGCCTGCTCTCCCACTGACACTGCTGTTGGTTGAGTGCATATGCTCACAGGGGAAGAAGATTTAGCCTACAAAATAAGTATGCAGCAGGTTAAATATGATGATAAATATATGCAGCAGCATCCAGCTCTAGAGGGACACCAGCAGCCAATGTATTCTCAAGATAGCAAAGCATTTACATGCTGAGATATATTAAGAGTGTTAAGCATTTCCAAGAAATGCAAGTTGACTTCAAGCACATAGTTTAGCTCCCTTTCAGAGGAAGGCAGTATGGTTGGGAAATTGCAGGTGGTCAAGGCTAAGTTGACTTAAATTCAAACATTTGGCAAATATTGACAGCATTTCTTTTTCATGGGCAATCACAGTAGCTACCAATTGATTGTGAAGAGTATACATACACGTGAAGCTCATTTTTGCTGAAAAGAGTCCATAAGCAAAATACTATATGAAATATGGACTTTATATTAGTAAATATTATAAACTTTGGGAAGATTGACTAAGTTAGGCCTAAGCAGTCTCACAACAGAATTTCTGACAGGCTAGCTTTATTTTCCTACCTGAGATAGTGCTACAACATCAGCTAAAAAGAATGTTTCAGCTGGATAAACGACTTGAAAATAAATTCAGTCATAAACAAACTAATTTTGTCTAATTTTGCCTTCCAAAGATTTAACACGCACTGCCTGTTCCATTCATAAAAATTAGAAAGTTTAACTTCATTAAGGTAAAGTTACAACTGTTTGCAAACAGACAGTAATTATGGACCTGTCAAACCAAACTGATTTGAATAGAAGGGAACTATTCAGCCTTTCTAATCCTAATTTTGGTAGGCAAGTACAACATATCATTACAAAACATCACATCAGTAAACTTATGACCACAGAAAAACAGCTGAATACGTTAGGGCAATTGAAAGCAATTCCATTCAAATAAGATTTTAAGTGCAAATCTGGACCTGCAGACATGAGAATTAAAATATGGGTGGCGTGCTGTGCAACCCTATTCATTTCCTCTAGATTTTTTTTTCATATGTCTATGCTGATTAAAAAGAGTATTTGCTGAAATTGCTGTACTGGAACAATAACTACCAGCGATGTAACAAGCACCAAATCCCATTCTGATCCATCACATCTTTAAAAGCCAAATTTCCTATGAAATTACTGTAGAAATTTTAAAACTATCAGCAGTGGAAAAATAGTTGTTTTTACAAGTAATGGATTTAATGCTTTTAAAAAGACCTTTAGTACTACATAAATGACAGTTACATTTAAGAAAATAAACTCATTCCCCAAATGTGCATTTCTAGTCTAATAGCAGAAGCTAATATCCTGATTAATATTACATGAACATTTCCATTATCAGCTCAAGCTGATTGAAAAATTGAATGCCTTCATAATGCCTATTTTCAAGTTCACTGTGCTCCCCTTGTCTTCCTATAACCACTTTTTCTGTAATCAAAATATTTCAGTGTTTACCTTTCAGAACCCCCACAAAAGCAAATCAGTACATGCAGACATGAAGGTACTTCCCAGTTCTTTCCCTTGTTGGATAGCTCTGATCACCTGCAGGAACAAGGTACTCCTGACTCCCAGAGCCTGAGCCCTGCAGCTGCCAGAGCTGCTCTGCGTGAAGCTGGACAAAGACATTTGCTTAAGTCTGACCCCTACGATCAGTACTTAGTATCCTGACACCTTTCTCTTCCTCCAATTTTATTAGATCTTAGGTAATGGCTTCTATTGATGAACGACTCTTCTATTTATTTGAGTACCACACTCTTAGTCACTCTGAGCTCAGTTCAAGTCGTAAAACGTCTCTAAAGACATTCTATATATTGCAGAAAGACATTGAGTTCCTCACAGGAGTAAGGTCTAAATAATATTTTGAATTATACAACTGAAATGAGTAACAAAATTCCATGCAGAACTACAGCTATTAGCTGCACTTCTGATATAAAAGTCTTTTCTACTGAATAGTCTACAGCAGTTATATGAAAACTTATATTAATTCATCTTCTTCACTCATTTTTCATTTACATCAAAGAAGTCCTGTCTTTTTTTTTTGTACTGTTCCCAGAAATGGGAGAAAATTGGATAATCAGTCTTGAGGTACTAGTGGTAAAATTAATATCTTCCTTGCACATATATTTCTTAATAGCTTTTTTATTCTGCAATGATATAAAATATTTTACTTTCATTGCACTTCTCAATTTTATTACCAATGCCCTGAAAAGTTATTTTTTCAGTGAAAAGACAACTTCTGTACAAGTAAAAAAAATCTAGCAATATATCTATGCTGTTTGCTGACACCATCTTTTCTCCTTCAAGGGTGTAAATTGAGGGAAATGCCTTCATTTAGTTTGCTTTAATCTGTTTCTAAAGACTCTAATTCTGCTTTTCCCATCTTTGTGAGAAGTCAGATGATCTTCATTCCCAAACCATGAAGTGATATTGTTGTGTGTGGTAAACTTGTCAAAGGAACACGGTTCTCTTAAATTAGCAAGCACTGAAAGCACACGTCGCAGGCTTCGTGTGGCAACGTGCCAGGCATTTTACATGCAGCAGACAGAAAGACACCTGACTTGTTACTATTTTCTAGGTTCTTTGATTTTTTGAAAATTAGAACCAAAAATGTGTCCATCTTTTGCTGCCTCTGGTGACTTTGGATATGCCACAGAGCTGCACAGCTTTCTGACAGTGACTGATGGGAGTGCTGAGCACCTCTGACAGTCAGACCATGCACCTATTACTTTTCTGTTGTTTTTCTTCCCACAGAGTGTTTTTATGGCTTTCATCTTTGCACAGCTCATCTCTTCAAAGTTTAATGATGCATTTCCTGTATTTCTCATGAGAGTTGAAGTTCCACATTCAACCTATTCCCATTTTGTCTTCAAACTTCTGTTTCACTAGAGGTTCTTACTCATGGATTTTCCTACATTCTTAAAAAATATAGCTCCTACAGAAAATATTTTTAATGCTTAGAGCTATGACTTGCAGCAGTTGAACTAGAGGCAGTTCAACCCAACCTTTTCCAACCAACAAAAATTCCAGATTCCAAACAGCTGCTCAAACCCTCTCCGTGCAAGCTCAGATCCCAAGATTGCCTGCCTCTGAAGGTGGAGGACAGCTCACCATGATCTCCTTCAACAGGAGCTGCACCGACTCTGTCACTCCAAACAAACTAGACTTACTAGTACTGCACCTCCTGGGCAAAGAGAAAACTCAATAAGTAATTCCTCTTTCACACTTGCCAGGCAGGTTTAAGAGGACAAATATTTGCTGTAACTAAAGATTTGAGAACTGCAGCACTGCTGAAGGGAATGGGGAGAGACAGACAGCAAAAAGCAGGCACAAGCAGCAACAGGCAAATGTTCATCCAAACCACGGGACTTAACTGTTCTCTGTTTGTGTTGAAACCACTCCTGCTGTTGCTGTCAAAACTGCAGGGTCTGCCTAAAAGCTGAGCTCCTGCCCTGAGACTGTTTAAGATATTTATGCACAGCCCCCCTATTCTTCCCTCAGTAGAAATGCAGGAACCAATATTAGTACCTTTCAATACAATGAGTTAAACAAGCACTTAAAAAGCTCCACCTTTAAGTATTCAAATTTTCCTAAAAAAAAAAAAAAGTAATCACACCTTCAGGTGTTATGAGCACAGATAGAGAAATCCACCTTCTTTATGTGACAAGACCCTCATTATTAAGAGATAAAAGGAGGAAGCATTGTAAAAATGGCATGAACAGTTTTAAAGACTGAGGAATCACACATCAGATGAAGGCTGAAATGGAGTTAAGATGACACAAAACAAGCCACTTTCAACAGGCCCATTCCAATCACATCATGTCCTGAAAACATCAAACTGAATGAGACTGAGAGGTGAGAAAATGACAACAGCATTTTCAGAGTTTAAATCCAATTTTTCCACATGACATGCAACTAAACCAGGAATAAAATGAAGTAATGGCTGAAAGAAGTAATTTGTAAAGCAATGTTACAGCTGGTACATTTGAAATTGATTTTTTTTCTGTAAAAAACGCTAAAATATGCCAAATTGTTAAGGAATGAGTTAAATACATCTGATAGACCTGAAGTAAGCTTTTCTATTAACATTTTGACAATAGATGTTGCAACATGAAAGAATTACGACAAACCCAGGTACCTCCTGTGTCTCTGTACTTGCTCCAAGCCTTTGTTGAACACCTGCCACATGATCTTGCTGCAGAGCTGAAACCATAAGAATTAAAAATGATGCAGAGATGGTAACTCTAGAGCAAGCTTTCTTTCAGGGTGAGGATGAGAGTTTAATCACACCAAACTTTCCAGTGTAATGGAAATGAGTCCAGCACAATGCCAGAGTTACCTGCTGACTCCACACGTGCTATGCTAGCAACAAGGCACACAACTCTTCTGCTGCAGGCGTGGTTTCATGAAGGTAACTGGGAAGGTGTTAGGTTACATTAAGAGAAAAGTCAATAAAACGCTTGCCAGTACAGAGATTACGTAAATCAGCGACCCCATTATGGGTATCAATGAGCAAACAACCTAGAGATCCTACAAACAATTACTGCTATTAAGCCTTGCAGTAGCCAAACAAAGTAGCCCGTGGTGAGATTATTTGAAATGGTGCTGATGCTCCTCATTTTTCAAGGAGTCCCTCAATATGTTACTCAGCTTTTTCAAGCTAAAAGAATGCTTGTTGAGGTCAGCCAGCACAAATTTAAAGTTACCCAGAACACTGTCCTAATGCCATAGAAGACATATATATGACGTAGGAGGCTTTATTTGCCCATAACTTCAGAAAAAGACCTATACTTTTAGCATCCTATTTGTGCATTTGAAGAAATTACAGTTCCACATTTATTTGGGATGGAAAAGCTGAGTAACTGATAAGAATCAATTTCATTTTATATTCTTGACACTTCTTCAGTATTTTAGAGTACACAGTATATTACTTAAGGATATCATTAAAGCTCATGGAATGATCAATATTAGAGTGATAAAACCAAATCATCCTGTGTTTTTAGAAATAAATTGATAATGAAAATGAAGCTTACAAAACCAATTGTTCTCTGAAGCTGAACACAAAGCTATGTCATAGAACACAGAACCCAATGAGATTAAACAAACAAATTCTGACTATTTAACAAAAGTTATCCAAATTTTCTAGCTTGTTGCATAAAAAAAAGGTACCTAGGAAATGGTCTGGAATCTGAGAAGGAAGAACAAAATTGGAACAGGAAAAAGAAAACAAAAGTACAGCAAATGTCTCACTAAGAAGTTAAAGTGCTTCCTCCTGTATACTATTTTTGGAAGGGACAAAGATTAGAAGAAGATTAACATCACATCAAACTGAATAATTATGCATCCTACATCTAGACCAAGTGCCTGATCTTAAGAGCACTTGTGCTGATTAACTCCAGTGTATAACTGAAACCAAATGACAGTATTCTCCAGTCAGTGTCAATAAAATTGGGAAGGGAAAACTGCAGGCAATTGAGGTAATTAATCCTGGAATAAGTCTGTTCATAGGCAATCCAAACTGAGTAAGTTTTCAGCTCTATTTTACACTAGTTCTCATGTAAGTAAATGGAAAAGTAATAGACATGAATTAAACATTTTCATTTCACAGTACTAAGCATTCACCCATCACCCATGAAGCTCATTCCTCATCCCTTGGGCATCAGTTGCAGCAGTGCCTGCTTAATAAATGAGCACCAATTATTCAGAATTATCAAGAAATGTACTCAGCACGTACTCCCCTCTTTCACGTACATCCAAGAGTGCATAGCGACAGTCTGGCATACAAAATATCAAGGCACAGGGCAATTACAACACATAAATAAACTTAACAGAGAAACAATAGTGCTAATAACTATCTCTAGCATTGATTGCACTGTTTGGTTTCTTTTTAAGAATTGCAGTCTCAGAGCTAGGAAAATATCCTCGGAAGTTGTGTGTGACAAAATTCAATAAAATTATTGCTGCTCCAATGAGTAATTTTTCCATAAAACATGCAAAAATAGTATCTCTGTTCCAGACAATAGTTAATGGAACTACTGATTCAGTATTTGGAATTATTAATTGTTATATCTTTTATACTCTTTCTTTGCATTACTTAAAATGAAAACAGTTTCAATTCTAAGACCTAAATAACAAGACAACTATAGTAAACACCATCTGGTAAGTATCACAATATGCCCAACACCACTGAACCCCCCCAGCACACTCTGCACAGCAAAAAGATGTTGAAAAGATAATAAAATGTTGGCTTGGGTATGCTTTTTAATGAGGAAAACCTCTTGGCTTCTACTAGTTTTTAACTGTGTTCAAGCTTCCCCTGCACTATTTTATTTCTGAATAATTTCCCACAATGAGCTTATAATGTCCTTAATTTAAATATTTAATATTTGTTGATCATTTGGCTAATCTACACCAAAACTGAATAAAGTTTAAGTTTTCAAATTGTCTACTTTGAATCAAGTCAATCAGATACCATCTTTCTAAGCAGTAAATACAGATCATATTAATCTGGTAAGTTATTACTCATTCCTGTAAGGAATACTTTTATCTCAAGGAATTTTGAAAGGAGTGTTACTTCTGGGAACAAAAAAGCAATTCAAACTCTCTCTCTCCTGTTTTTCTCTCTACGAGTGTAGCATTTTGCAAATGGAAAGGTTAATTCACACATATGCTTGTGCACCGAGCCTTCACTAGGCAGGAAGTGAGCTAACAAAACCCATCGGAACCAATTTGCAGTAATTTACAAACTCAGATTCCACAGCATCTAGTTGTTACTCTCTTATACAGCAGTGACTAATTCTAAAGCAGGAAGTTCCTGAACCACAAATCTCT
The DNA here is from genome assembly GCA_013399195.1 of Dicrurus megarhynchus. Classification (NCBI taxonomy): domain Eukaryota; kingdom Metazoa; phylum Chordata; class Aves; order Passeriformes; family Dicruridae; genus Dicrurus; species Dicrurus megarhynchus. Next base: position 134,169 of record VXAD01008760.1, read on the forward strand.
GGAATCTGCCAGTGTTCCCAACAGAAAGACCGGAAATTATTCTATGCTTTACTCCTCCTGCCTCTTCTCCAAACATCTGTTGCTGGCCCTTGTCAGAGAATGGATATTGAGCAAAACAGACCCAGTCTGACTCTTGTCATGATAGTTATCATTCAGCTTGCTTTCTCTTCATTATTGAATATTAATTTTGATTTAATTTTAAAGTTCCACACATAACTATAGTTGTGAAAGACAGATTTCATTTTTACTATGGAAATATTTTTGCTTTTGATGCCTTTTTCTGCTAATAAAATGTATTTGCACATACATAGAAATCTAAGTTCAAAACAAAAACTAGTCAAAATGTTTCATTAAAGACAATACCACTATTCAAATTTTATCTCATTTCCCTCTGAAGAGACACAGATCTCACAACTAATCAAAAGTGTTGGCTCAATTTCATGATGTTTTCTTGTTCAATTGAATTATATTATCCACCAGAGTTTCTTCAGTCACAGGGGACTTTTAAAATTTTTAAACAGGTCTTCATTTTCAATCATTCTATCCTTCCTGAATTTATTTACCTTTTCTCACTTTTTCTTTTTTTTTTTTTCAGCTGTCCCTTTTCATAACAAACATTTTCAAATCAGCTTTTCCTGAGCAAATCCCCAGAATATTGTTGGGCATTTAAACCACACAGACCTTACCTGAAAAACCACAGACTGTTATGTATCCATTACTCAAAGAGCTGACAACATTCTGCCATCTCTGGGAGGTTTTTGAGCTCTCAACCATATCATTTTTGTAGAATAAGAATAGTGCAGTTACACAGCTACCAAGGCCTGCAGAAGTTTGATCAGAATTACTTTGACCACGACTATAGGTGCTGATATTATTCTGTAATACTAATTTTAAAAACCTTTTATGGATAGGAAGAAAGAATAAACAGTACCACTTTATATATTTTATATATTTTATTTCTGGGCACTCTTAAAATTTGCCTGCTTGAGAATACAAAAAAAAAACCAAAAAAACCCAAAAAAACCCCAAAGAAACCAACCAGACAAACAAAAAAAACCACACCCAAAACCAATATAATTCAGATCGGAGTGGTATTTTCTAAGGTAATAAATAAATCCATGCAGACTGCTGACAGCAATTACAGGCAGATAAAAATGATAGCACATAAAGGGAAAGCTTTCTTCTCATACTTCACAGCAAACAATGCCATTTGCTGTTTTCCTGTGTTTTCCTGTAGCACACTGCTGTCTCCCATATGGTAGAATAGCACACAATTCTTTTGTTACTTTCCTTACACTCCTTTCTTATTCCCGCTCCCAGGTTTTCTTACTTTTATCTGACCAGGAGTTACATTGGTGCCTTGAACACAGAGTACCACAAGCAAAGAAGGATTTCTGTAGCAGCAAACGTCCAAATACTTAGAAACTTACAGTTTTCAGTATTTTAAATTCAGAGAAACAGCTGGAAACATTTTCAAAGTCACAAGCTGCCAAAATACAATACTTTCTCATTTAAGTATCTCTTCATACGACTGCTGAGGAGGCTCATCAGACAACAGGCTACGCTGTAAATCCTATTGCTCTCAGGAGGACTGCGGCTCCATGACTAGTTTAGATGTCTCTTACACTGATTAAAATTAGCATTTAAAATATACACACAGGGAATATTTTCTGAAAACTAATAGTCAGGTTAAGGCTTTGTCTTGTTCTGTATTTCCAAGTTTCACTGATGAAGCTGCACCTGTTCAATTCAAATCACATATACTGCTCAGCAGGTTTTGACTTCATCAGAATTTCTGATATAGACAATTTCCCTACAGAAGTGTTATTTTGCCTGATTAGTATTTGGGGTGTTCTGATGGCATTTGCTCCATCTACACTAGAGGGATAACAGGGTTTGGCTCCAATTGCATCTGCAGCCATAGTTGCCTACATAAGACGGTCCAGCCTGTGCTCGTCATTGGTCTGGTTCATAAAAGGTAATTAAATGATTCATGAGTTCTTCCCAAGCCATCTAGAATTTGTGCTGAGTTCCAGACAGGTAAACACAGGGCCAGACAATTTAAACTTAAGAAAAATGCAGTGAAACTGCTATGGCATCGTTTAAAACCTGCCATTGGAGCTTCCAACAGACATCCTGCATTGTGCCTATGACACACTCCAGCTGTACTTTCAGTAGAACAGACAGGGTTGTGTAAACACAACTCCTATAGCAGAGGAGATCTTCCAGAACAGGGATAAAATTACCGTGGAGGAGCCACAACAGCTACTGGCTCAAAAATGACACAAGTGTTATGCAAATGGTATAGCACAGGGCATAACGAGCCTGCTGCTCTCACACCTTCCCCAATGTCTGTTGAATTCCAACACATGTCCCCTTTACCTATCAGATTCCTGACAAGAGACCATAAGATAAAAATGACCCTGAGCCATTTTCTTGACTTGTGAATTTGCATTCATGTGACAATATTGCTCTAAGTGGCAACTTTATATTTATACTTATTTTTACTTTGATGTTTCTGAATATTAATTAGAAATACTTCCTTCTCTTCATCATATCTCTTTTGGTCAGTGCAAAACCAGAAATCAACAGGGAGTGGGGAGTGCAGCAGGAGGTTGAGTAAAATGCAGCAACATGAAGCATTCTGCAAAATCTTAGAAGTGCAAATCGATTCATACAATACCCTGACGAGCAGGAGACATGTTATCCCATTTTATGGGAATCTGAGACACAATTTAAGAGACTTGCCTAAAGCCAGAACTGTCAGATCGGGGATTTGAGATCCTGGCTCCCATTCTCTTCCATTTACCATCCTGACTTGTAACTGCAAAAGGGAGGCATAGCCTGACTCAAGAAATGGTATTAAAGAAGAAACCCAAAGAAATTCTAGTGCCAGACTATAACATATGGTTTGCCTTGCAGATCAAAAAAGTTTAAGCAACAATTTAGATTTTGGCAGTTGAAAAATTTTGTGGTTTTTTGCAAAATGATACAAAACAAAACCTCTGCCAAATACCTAAATTCAGTGTAAAAATACTTAAAAATCAGACTGAAATTTTATAGAGAGATCTGAGACAACATAAGACACCATTGAAAGACTAGAAAATTATGTGCAAAATGGAAATTTGGTTAGATTTTACAAGTTCTGAGAAAGCAGGGTTCGATATTTCTTGACACTGCTGCTCCCTGCATCACTCAGCATTTGTTGTTTGCTATTGGCAACGTAAATCTTACCTGATGTTAGTAGAGAAAACAAGCAGGCAATACCCTGAAAAGACTGTAACTGGGGTTCTTTGAACCATATTCAGGGAAACAATGACAAGGTTCAGGGCATCTATTTTGTATCTATGCTATTTTGTAGTATCTTTTTATAATTTCTAAGTAACCTTTAAATAAGTGAATAATTCAGTTTCACAAAATAGCAGTGCTAAGTAATTTTTCCTAAACTGCCACAAAATACTTTTTACAGATTTGGGAAAGCAAATCAAAGGTATAACTTCACCATCCCAGGATAAGGTACATTAGTACTGAATGCAGTATGCTAAGCTAACAGTGATCTGATTCTATTCCCATTTTACTCTCCCCTCTTTTTCACTGTCCCCAAATCCCTCTTGGTTTTGTCTGAAAAACTAGAGAAGAGCTCCTAAGAGAAGCCATAGCCTTACAAAAAATAAGAAATTTTGCCAATAAAGTTAAATGAAAATAAAGCAAATAAAATGGAAAATTTCTGCTAAGTTTACCAATATGTTTATGTACAAGCCTCAAAGTACTCCTTTTTATTCAGTAGAAGCCACTACATACCAAATCTTACCTCCTGGAGGCTTCTCTTTGACTTGTTCCTAGACTCAGAACTTACTCTGGCATGGTCAGGCCTCACAAAAAAGGAGGATGTGCCCCAACTAGGAACACAGCAGCATTCTCACAAAAATTGTACATTCACAGAAAGAAAGAATTAAGCAGCACACAACTAAGAGGAAAAGGATCCAGAAGGAAACACAAAGAGTCTCCAGGGAAGAGCAAAACTAGAAATCAAACACACCTGTTGTGTTGTTGCTTCCCAGTATCCATGCCTGAAAATGAAAGTTATTTTCCAAATAATTTCATTAAACCAAAAGCATATGTGGTCTGCAACACGTGTCCACAAAATCCCTGTTATTTTGTCAAACACTTCAAATTTTGGCAGCTTTCTTGACATCTCCTCACCCTACCCAGCGTTGCTACAGCTGCAGAAGTGCCTTCCCAAGCTGACCAGCCAAGTGCTGATGGCCACAGCAAGGAGCCATGACCCACATGGGGACTGCAACCTGGTGCAAGTGGCAGGAGAGAGGGGAAAGAAGGGGAAAGAAGTCCCAGTCACTGTAATCATAAAGAATGGAAGATACAAAGATCCCTTCCTTCAAAAGCCTGCAAGTTTGTCTTTAAATTAAGAAATAAAAGAAGCTGGAGTGTTGGGGTATTTTTGTAGCTGCTGAGCCTCTAACTCAACCTTCTTCCCAAAAAAAAGGAAGAAACATAACAACTCATATAAGTTATGGTTCTTAACTGCCTCGGGAACAATTTTATCTGAAAAGAAAATGGCCTGCAATAAACTCAGAACACACTGGGGACTGAACAGCATTCCAAGGAGAGGAAATGAGTGATCCATTTTGCATTTACAAGGTACATCCTGAAGTAATCATTAGAAGCTTTTTTTTTTGCATCTTTTGAACAAACCAGTCATTGACATAAACAGCTCTGCAGGAAAAAATGTTAAGTGCCTGCTTAAGTTCAAGAGACAGGAGAAGGAAAAAAGGATTTTCCTCCATGAAATTAAACATGCTTTTGCTCCCCACAGATGGGAGAGCTTCCAAGGGACTGGGTGTTACACAGACTATTTCCAACTGAGTTACGCTCTTGCCACTATAGCAAAATCACTTGAAATTAACTCTTCATATAAGAAATTCTTGAAGCTAGATTCCCCTTACTTCACAGAAAGCCAGATTCCAGTTTTTCCATGAGATAACGTAGGCATTTTGCAGTAGATAATCAGTCTGCTCCAAAGAATTGGCAGGCAGTGCATTTTGTGTTTAAGGAACACCACCAAATATTATGAAAACAGCATCTGCCAACACTCTGTGTAGAACAGTCTGTGTTCCAATTCCTACATAGCTCATACACAGTGTTTAGTGTTAGGCTTCAGCATCAATTGGAAAATAACTTTTCCAAAATAATTCTGTCTTTCAAACATGGGTTTCCCTGAACTTCTAAGCATTTTTGGTAAAATAAACACTTTTCTATGTATTCTGTGTATTCTTTCATTTATAAGCAGAAAAAACATTTTGAGTAGAGTCAGTAATATGAAGGCAGGCAAACATTCCACAGAGCTGCAGAACACATCACACGGGGATACAGTCCTGGACCAAGAAGCCTAGCACATTGTATAACTGAAAGCAGTAAAAGAAACAAAACTGCTAAATGACAAAGTCCTGAAATCATTGCAGAGACTAAAATGAAAATATTTTGATCTGATTTTTTTTATTTTATGATGTTTCAAATTTTTTTTTACATGGGGTAGAGGTTGGGAAATGTGAAACTTAATGTACTTCTACTCATTAAAGAAAATTTGAGAGATAGACCTACAAGTTCAGCTAAACACAGAAGACACAATGAGTGTGACTTTTTTTATACCTCACAGTAAAAACACATGGCCTAGGCACATACAATATGATTAAACAAAAGTTCCCTAATGCTCAAATTAGTGTGTTCACACTGCCTGTGTGAGTTTGCACTAACAGCACTGACTGACAACACTTCTGGTCTGATGAAGCATTATTTCTTACTTGCTGAGATTAAAAATATTTTAAGCAATATTTTCACCTATCACAACTGTTATCAGTGCTGCATTAAGGCAAAAGACAGGGCATGAAGTGTGACAGAACATCAGATCAATTCAAAGATCACTGTCCATGACAGAGCAATCAATATACAATATGCCAAAGAAGTTGCTTTTTATTTCCATTGCATCTGACACGTCTCCCGACAGGGAAATGTGCTCAAGCACAAACAGAAACGACCCCCTCCCTTTCATGCATTTATATATTTCTTTGAAAGCGACAGCCAAATCATTCCTATGGTACTTCATTTTCCTCAGCTTCATCTTCAAACCGTGTGTTGCTTGTATCGTGAACCACTCAGGGAATAGAATCACAGGGAATTAATTTTTTGTTGAATTAACATCTGTCCTTCCTTTCTTCAGCTTGATCCTAGCTCCAAACTACAGACTTTAGTGTCATTGCCACAGTGGTTTTATGAGTCATAAATTAAAAGGCTTCACATTTCATGCTGAAAATAAAACAAATTTACACAGGTTCTGCAATATTCCCATTTATCAAGTAAATATTTCCCGAATATTTTCAAGGGAGCAGGTTTGCAATAAATATTGTATAGCTTTTAAACTGAGGAATTGTCTTTATTCTCCCAAATTCCTAAGCTAGGATTTCAGGAACCCAGCATTAGTCTGGAAGATATTTTTATCTGCTATTTTGTTCAAAAATTAACTAGGATTGCAAAATTGCATAAGTCACTGCCATGAGGCATTCAAATCTCTTTGCTGAGATGGGAATAGCAAGCCAGCTTCCTTTATTTCATATAAGTGCCTGGAAATACAATTATTGCAGGTCTACTAGTAATAATTGTTGTGCCTGCAGAACAGTGGCCCAACAATCCCAAATACTCCTAACACAGCTGGGTCAAGTCTGTGCAAAAAGGTATCAGAAAGCGAAAAGAGGAGAAAAAGTTTCAAAAACACTGCCCAAAAGTCATTTAATGCCCAGGAAGGGAAACAGCTAAAAAGGAGCAGCTTGATGAGATACATCTACAATATAACTTTTGGGTTTGGAGGTTTTTTTTAAACTATTGCTAATCCAGTCAGTGACCTGAACATCAGGTGAGGTTCCTTTAGTTTACTCATCACAGAGTTGTTATAGTTCAGCAGTCAGCAGCAATGATCACACATAGACTGATGAGAGGAGGAAAAGTGAAAACAGAAAAAGATTAAAAGTAAAAACGTAGGGTGAATATCAGTTTTCCTATATCAATATTTGTCCACTAAGGTATAGGCAGTTTTAGAAAAAAAATGCATAAAGAGACAATATGTATTAATCTGCTTTTTTTGACTGCAAAGCATCCACACCTATACACTATGAAGTCTACCTTTCACGGTCTTTTTTGTAACCTAGCAAAGGCTACACTTAAGAGCCTCAAGCATTAATCAAGGAGGTTTCTTTAGCAGAAAACTTCTAGATGCTCTTGGAACCTAACAAATATAAGTCAAAGGTACACACATCTTCACAACACCCTGCTTCCCTTTCGTTTTATCCCATTGGGCCTCTGTTCAGGTTGGTCACCTTAAAGGATGAACCATTGTGTAAAGAATATATTGAACACTGAATAAGGAATTGTACAGCAAAGAGAGAAAAATCAACACAGAAATACATACACAAACCACTCTTCGCTTAGGCAGAATTACATCCCGTGCTGACAGAATGTGCAGAGTGTATTATTAGCATCAAAACAAAGACATGGTCTTTCTCTTCCAATTGTTCTTGTGGTTTTATACTGATGTACATTTTTCTGTTAAGAGTCCACCAATCTAACAAGCTTTCACCAAGCAGTCATAACTAATCTTCACATATATGATATTTACTGCTAACCAGATTTAAGGCCATTGATCTTATATAAGGCTATTTTTGCTTACTAAATCAATCTTTGTGAAATTTGCACATCACAAGTCACAAGGTCAGCCACTCTGCATAATACTGTTACAGCCAGTACTTGTGATTTAACCAGTCTGACATACACATCTACAATTTCTCTGCCTTCCTTTTTCCGCTAGATTTACTCACACAAGAACCTTAAGGATCCTTATTAAAACACTGTAAATGCACAAATGCATATTCATGCAAATGATTAAAATATAGGGAACTGAAATCCGTGTTCTTACTCCAAAGCATAAACCAAAAGCTCAAATATAAATAGTATATTCTTGGGTGAAACATTTCAGTAGAATGTCAAACATCAATGATGAAAACATTCCCATAAAACTGATTTGATTATTTACAGAAGACTCAAGTCTTTGATATGAAAAAGATGCACTTTCCCTGAGAAATGATTCACACATTGAACCATGTATTCAACATGACTATTTGTTCTTAATACAAAAATACATATAGTACTGTGTTTCCTTTAAGAGTAGCTGTGAGAAAATCTTTGAGGGACTGTCCTTGAAATAAAATAGGCATGGAGGTAAATGGAATTAGTAAATGGCTTTGTTTTGGGGAAATTAAATCATAGTTGGAAAAAGTTGTCTACAAAACCTTACATGTAAAAAGGCTTGCCAGATAATTGTTCGTTCTTTAGTGCAATCATTGTCCAAATATTTGTGGAGGTTTCCACACTCGATGTCTCTTACTGCACACTTCTACTACCTGAAGAGTACCTGACTACAGTGGCACTTCCCTGCAAAGTGTCAGAGATCAAAATTTCACATAGGGCTGATGGAACAGCAGCCGCATATTTTCCCCTCTTAATGTAAGCTACAGGGAAATAATAGACAGAAGTATATCCCATAGCACACAAAAAATTATAACATTCACTCCATAGCATAACCATTAACATTCATTTCATAGCAAAACCATTCCTCTTTCAACCACTTCAGCTGAGGATGTTATTTAGCTTTTTTAAACCCCTGCAACTCTGTCAATGACCTTTTGACTGCACCATAACAATCTAGTGCTAAATAATGTTTTTTATTCATTGATTACACAAACTGATACAATATTTGAGATAGTTTGCATTTCTGATCAAGAACAGAAATGGGTTAGGACAAAGAAAACACCAAGTAACCATACTGTAGAAATGAAAGTTTATGGTTTAGACACTACTAAATTTGTCAAAACAAAAATAATTGAATAGCAAGGGACATCTGAATTCTTTCAGGTTTCACAACAGCCATCAATGCTGAAAACAACTTTTTGTTCTTTAAGTTAACTGCACAACAATAAAAGTAACATTTAAAAATGTATTCCTGATGTAAAAGAATTTTAGACCAAAATAAGAACTTGCCATCTTTATTGATACCCTATATTGAAGGAAAAAGAAAAAAAACCCTCAACACCTATTTATTTTGGCTAATGCTATTAATAGTGAAGAAAGCCCAGACTCTTTGTGGACACACCAGGTCAGAAAAAGTATTTAAAATTATAGTGATCTCTGGTTAAGAGGGATAGATCAGCCTATGTTATTCAGCCAGCATTACCCAATTCCTGGAAATGGTTGTGAGAAGACAAGACCAGACAGACAAGGCTCTGGCCTCTCCAACACCTCCAACGTTCTCACAAATTTTATTTTTTCCAGTGGGTATTTTGACCAGGATGTCTGTTAGATGAAATCTTTTTGTGGAGCAAAAATGAAGAATAATTTCTACTAAGCCATTCTATTTCTACAAACTGTGGAAATTAGCACAGTAACTATATTCCACTTTCCACCTAACATTTACTAGGTTTTATGAACAGATCAGGGTCAAGTGCACCCACAAGTGCAGTTTAATTACTTCCATTTCAGTAGTCACACAAAAGTCGTAGGCAATTCCAACTTTTAATTGTCCTTATTAGGTAACCAAGAAAAAGAAAGAATAAGCAGTAACCTGAGGTAACACCATGGCTATAATTTTTTAATAAAAATGGAAAAATAAACGCTTATATTATTTCTCTCTTTAACCAGAAGTACCTAGAAATCTACTCTGCTGTCCACAAGCTTCAGACATGATTTTCTTCAATAAACCCTCAGACAAACGAGTTTCACCAGACATGCATAATGCCTCCAAAGCAGTTCAAAGACACATGCACAGTCCTTGCCATGGTCTAACACAGGGACACATCCAAGATACTGCAGGAACCCACATCCCATTCCAATCACAAGAGTTGTGGTGGCACAGAGCTTGCATGGTCTATTCTCTCTCTGTGCTTTTCCAGGAGGAGCACTGCTGTTCCAGGATTATTCACCAGCACTACAAAGCTACCTCAGGGCTGAATACAGGCTTCATCAGTAACAAAAACATTATGTTTTACCACCTGTCGGGATTTTGGGGGTCCCGGGAACGACCGAGAGATGTCACAGAGATGGTTTATTGTTTAATCAGTCTCATGTTTATTGAAGGATGGGACAGGGTTTGGTAATAGNACGAAACATGTATCCATTTCTATATCTGTTCGAGCACAATGCTGT